>JAVXUM010000046.1:26705498-26725652 GCA_035590655.1 Pouteria glomerata
CAATTTACAAGTGTTAAATAAATTCTAAACCATGGATTAGATGAATGTGAATATGTTTTACATTGAGTTAATGTTTAATTCCATGATTGAGCATATAATATGCACTGGGATTTGGGGTGGTTTCCTCCAGTGAAATTGATTTTTGGATTGGCCGAGAGAGCCATAGATTGTGACGTGCCGATGTGCGATTGTAATATGTATTTTTTAAGGTTGAGATGATAGATTGTGATAATACAGGATGATCCCCAGATTTTATAAACGTGACTAGAGCATAGTCATGTGGAGTTGGGACGTTAATATTGGTTATGGATGTGATATTTTCCTGGACTGCAGCCAGTTGCCTGCTTGATATAGCGGATGCCTGCCTGAGATAGGTCGATACCTGACTAGAGGTGTAACACGGTTCTCTAGCGGATGGGCCAGGAGGTGTAACACGGAACTCCTGAGTCTTTACACCTGATGGGGGTGTAACACGGTTCCCCACAGGAATATGAGATATATATATGTATATGCATTTGCCGTAAGCGCTAAAACGGTATGCTTGGCGGCCACGCGTATCTTGGCTAAAAGTCTTACTAAGTGTCACATGTCCTAGGATAAGGTTGGAGGTATATAGAGAAACAGGATGCATGGCCATGGCATTTCATTTTACATTGCATGAGAAATGCATATTTAGATTATGATGTTGTGTGTATATATATGAGAGATGCATGTTTAAATTAGTTAAACAACCCTACACTAGATTGAGTATGAGGAAACTTATTTTTAATGAACTTGCATCATAGAAATTATGCAGAAAAATATTTTCTATTATTTTAGATAATGTTTCATATAATGATGTTTGTTCTAATTACTTATTAAACGCCTTGCCTATGAAGGGTCCATTATTTCATGGGCGTTGTTGTGTTCATATACTTAATTTAATTGTAAAAAATGAATTAGATATTTATGAATCCTCTATTATTAAAATAGAATGAACTATAATTTGTCTTATGAGTTCTCCAAAAAGAATTCATTTATTTGTCGGCATATATATTCGAATTGGTTTAAAACATAAGAAATTACCTATGAAAATGATCATAAGATAGAATTCAACTTATATTATGTTAAAAGTTACTATTAAATAACAAAAAGTAATTTATTTATTTATTTTAGATAATCAAACTATTGGTTTAGATATTATTACACCCATTGATTGGGTAAATATAATTTTTTATTAAATTTTTTTACATATTTTTAATATTGCTACTAAAATATTTTTTGAGATTTATTGTCCTATCTCTTTTACTATGTTTACCAATTAGGAGAAATTGATGAAATTTTTAAAAAATATATTATCCAAGAATATTATACTGTTAAGGTTATTACAATGAAAGAAAAATTTAATAAATATTTTAACCCACTTCCTATATATTTTGGTATTACCACTATTTTAGACCCTAGATATAAAGAAAATCTTTTTTTCAATTATGAAAAATGATATATGGCGCTAAAAGTGTCCAAGAATAATTAAATAATATTAAAGAGTAAAGCAAGTTATAATGGGTAAGTATGATACTAATCATACAACTGCCTAAACAACCACCATCACAACGACATTCTGTCACTGTGACTTTGGCAATACCTCCCGTAGGAGAAGAATAAAATCTTGACAGATAAATTCATCATTGAGTGGCAGTTCAACTTTATCTGATCTGCAACGTTATCTAGGTACACCTCCGATAGAACATGAAAATGACTTCAATTTTTTAGATTAGTAAAAGGGACAATAGTTTAAGTTTCTAATCCTTGCAGCTTTACCCCGTGATATCATCACATTTTCAGTTTCTACGGTACCATCTTAGCAAGCATTTAGTGTAAGTAGCCACGCTATTAGTCAATTTAGGAGTCGACTAGCTCCTCAGACAGTAGAGCCCGTAATATACTTACGAGATTGGTGTCTCACTAAAAAAAGACAATAAGACGATGCTAAAAAAACAACTTATTCTTGACTTTGATGCAATGTATTTAAGTGAAAAATAAGAATGCATTAGTAGATCTAGTGATGAATGATAATGATGTATATATAAAATAATATTTACAAATAATAATTAGTTTTATAGGTGCTAACCTAGTTGAGATGTATAAGACATGGAGTGATGCAACTATTTATTACTCTATTATTTTTTTATTAATTCTACATTTGTAATTTGAATTTAATGTTAATTATATGATTGCTTCTTGTTTAATAAATTTTAGTTTTTGTCAATAATTATTTTAATGTGTTTTCTTGAATTTTATTTTTTATTTTATTTACTTTATAAAAATAAAAGATATTAAAAAATAGACTAGGTCAAATGGGGCAGGTCAAAGACGGGAATTGGTGAACCTGGCTCGACTCGACTTAATTCGAAAAAGAAAAGGGACAGCTCGGGCGAGTCACTCTTGGGTTGGGTCGACTATATCTCAAAAGTGCGCCTCTTGTACCCTTTGCGTATCCTATAGCCATATACTTGCCAATATTGTTAAAATTTTGATTTACATTGTAAAATTATAAATATTATTAAAATCTCAATTTACATTTTAAAATCTTACAATTTTACAATATTAAAGCGAAAAAATTTGTTCGATTTTATGTAAAATCTTAATAAGAGTAAAATAAGTAAAATTTCGATTTTAGACATAAAATCAATAAAATTTCAAATTTATAAGCAATTTTACTGATTTTAAAAATTAAGTGATTTTTATATAATTTTGTTAAATAAAATAGATTTTTATATATTTTTTTAAGTAATAGGTCACAAATATTTCCTTTATTACTTATACATCATCATGAGAGAAGAGAATTCACTAATCAAAAAATTACACATCAAAAGTTAAAACAACAGAGAAAGGATACAAAAAGATTTCTTATACGTGAGTCAGTTTTATTCATTGTCTCTTCTACTCTATTCGGGCAATAACTTACCCGATCGAGTGGGGCCATAATTTTGGTACAAAAAATACCTTGATACATTATAACTCCCTAAGCACTATCTTGCCGAGCAGGAGAGTCGTCGATTTTACATATTCTCGACCACAATAATTGGGCCCCACAGATAAATAAAGCACGGAATTGTAAATCTAGTTCATTTATTACTCTCTAGTTCATTTATGACAATTCCTCTCACTTAGTTAGTTCCTCATCATAAAATGGCAGACGGATATGACATTTAGATATTCTTTGTGTTCAAATCACACCCACTAACCTTACTTCTGCCACACCCATATTTAGGCTTCGTTTACGTTCCTCTCAGCTACTCAGCTTTTTTTGTCTTTTTCTGAAATAATTAAAATTACCTTTTTATATTTTAATTTTTTTAAAACTATAGAGGGCAAAAATTTCAAATTAATAAAAAATTTAAAAACTAGCTACTAAAAAGTTAATTGTTTTTTCTTCTCAAACAAAAAAAAAGCTAATTTTTTAGTAACTAATTTTATCCCTTACAGGCTGACTTCTTTTCCCTTACAGACTTAATTTTATCCCCATTTTGTGAACATAGTAAACACGCTCAGTAGTAATTTTTTTATTGCTGAATAATGTATTTTATATTAGGTTATATATATTTAAATTTATTAATTATAGTTGGAAAGTGTATCTTAATCTCTGTCCATTGACTTGAAAAACTAATGCTGTGCATCCTTAATTTCTATCAAACTCGTTAACAAACAAGCAAATTAATTAATGGTTTGAAAACATTCCCTAAGTGAAAAATAGAAGAAGAAAGGGGAAAAATGTACTTGAGAAGAAGCATATTGCAACTAGGGGTGGTAAAGTTAATCTATACCCATTAACCCACCCAATTAAACTCATAATAAATGGGTTTGAGTCCCGTTATTTTATTAATTGAGTTGTTAATGAGTAATTTTTAAAACACCTATTTATAAATAGGTTTAATTGGGCGGTTAACTGAAACTCGTTGAGTGTTTTAGAAATTTTGAAAAAGTTATATGTTTTATTTTTTCTTAATTGTAGTGGTTTTAGTTATTATTTTTTCTTAAAAGTTATTATTATTATAATAATAATTATTATTATAATAATTATTATAATAATATTAAAAAAATCAAGGATTGTGATTTCATATGAGTTGACGGTTTGTTGATGATGATCACAAATTGCATGTACTAAATCAGTGCTACTTATTTTTTTTTCTTTAGTTTTGGTATGAACAACGTGTCCATTGGGAATTTGGGAGCAGATTTAGTTTTGGCATAGACGACGTGTCAACTAGGAATTTGGGAGCAGATAAGTCAAGGGGAACCGTCAATTCGAAAAAAAAAATGTTTAAAAATAAATTCAAGGTAATAGTTTTGTGGTCTTGGTCCTAAGACCACAAAACTACCATTGGCAACTATCTCTATGTCCAAACCAAACACATCCACATTTCGAGGGGTAGCAAAGTCAACCCATACCCATTAACTCGCCTAATTAAATTTATAATAAATGAGTTTGAGTCATGTTATTTTATTAATTATACAAAAATTATAACTATATATAATTATATATATTTCAATTTTTTTTCTCTAACATTGGATGAATTGATCAAAATAATAATGATATAATTATATATATGTATATTAACAAATTAATTGAAATAAAATTTAATTTAAAAAAAAAATAGATTGGATCAAAAGTAAATAGGTTGAATACGGGTTCATGGGTTTGTACTAACTCATATATAACTCACCCATATCTAACCCGCCTTTTAAATGGGTCGGTTTGAGTTGCACCTATTTAACCTTCAACCCGTTTAAACCTATCACCAATCCACCCATTTTACCACCCCTAATGGCAACATTCAAATTAATATCACTCTCTTACGAGATGCTTCTGTTTGTTTCAAATTAAAGTATATTTAACTAAAGCATTTGTTTCCAGAAAAAAAAAAAAATGATTTTTACTTACCAGACTCTAGACAAAAGAATGAAACAGTAGAAGCATCGAAGTCAATCTCATAGAGCAACGTATCTTGAAAAGAAACTAAAATTCTATACAATCATGTCAATAAATAAACTCCAAATAAATCAAATCACCAGTTCATCACAATAGTGACCCCAAACTAATCAAACCAATAATGCTAATTTAAAATATTTTTAAAATAAATTATCAAAATAGCCCTATAGGAGATTATTGACTAATCAAGTCGTGGTCCTAAACCAACATATAACAAGTCATCTTCTGATATATTTTTAATTCACTTAAAAATTGTTAAAAAAATAAAAAATAATAAAATTTCAAGCCAAATATAATAATAATAATAATAACTATTTAAAAGTAATAATTTTTTAAATAAAATAGTCTAACCAAATGTATAAATTAATAATAATTTCAAAACGTACCCATCTTAATATCAATAACATTCATAATCCAAATTAAATTGCTATCTCAATCACATCACTAATGATAAATTACTAATTCGTACATTATTATATGGAAATTAAGGCACCGCTCGGAAACCTATAACTTGTAGTAGTCTTAGTTTTTTTGCCTTTTTTTAAGTTGACTAAAATTATTTTTTACATTTAAAACTTCTTTTAAATCAATGAAGGGCAAATATGTCAAATGAATAAAAAAAAAAGGTTAAAAATTCAGTATTTTTTTCTTTCCAAACTAAAAAAAATATTTTTTTAATAGTTAGTTATAAAAAAGTTCAATATTTTTTTTCCTCAACTGAGCTTAAATATAATGAGTGCCAAATAATTTCTCATGAGTAATGCATGTTGGATCTAACATTTATCTTAGAGTCGTCCATTCCAACTCTTAAATTCTTCCCTAAATCTTGATCTTTTGAGATCAACATTATTTATATAGACTTATTCCTACTATCATAGAGAATTAGAGTTATTTGTTTATATAAATCTGTTCTTTGATTGCTAGAGTCTCGCCATGTACAATAATATATCCTCAGACTTTTATTCAAATCCCAATAACCATTTATAAATATCTATAATATTTCCATTAATTCAATTAATTGAACATAAGTGTTCAAATATTTTTTCTTGTCTGTGCCTGGAGAGGTGCTTCCGCAGTTCTGGCCTTTGTCTCATCGATACATTCTTTTAAATGCCCTTCTCCCAATAGGTCTTCTAAATGATACCACAAGGAGCGGCAAGACTCCATACGATGCCCCATGTCCCAGTGGTAAGTACAAAAATTTTTGTGATTCTTCTTACTTGGAAAGTTAGGCAACTTCTTTACTAATTTGAAGTATGGCTTATTGCAAATTTAAAGGAGGATCCTAAAAATTGGCTCCTTGAAAATTATGTTAATAACTTTAAAGACTGATTTGCCTGCTTCGGCAAATTCGAGCCTCATTCCCTTGCTTTTCTCCTTTTTATGGATTATCTGTCTTATATTCGTGATTGCATCTACAAAAAAAAAAATAAAAAAAAATAAAAAATGAAAAAAAGGTAAAAATAAGTGACAGACATAAACGATCGGGAGAGTAGAAATCATGAGCTTAACATGTACGTACAAATTAATAAATACCTTATGTACAAAATGAAACCTCCTTGGGTAGAATTTCCTGAGGCTCACAGCCCAGCCAATAACAGTATAACATCTAAAAGTGTAATTTCCCCAATATTTTGGCATTTGGGTCGAATTAATTAAGATTTGTATTGTGTTTCTTCTGGAAGTTGGGGTGGGATGGAAGGCGTTTGTCTTCGAATTGGAGGCCTCAGTTGTTGGGCTACCTCGATCCAATTGGAAGACCCAAAACCGTTCCATCAACCCATCTTAATTCTTAAAACTTCAAAATCATAGTTCTGAATCCCATACCAAAAAATGTAGCGATTCTGTTATTGATATAGTATATATTAGTATTTGTGCATTTCCACGTATCATTTTGAACTTATTATTATTAAATAAATTTTTATTCGTAAAACTTAAATGGGGTTAAATATAAAAAAATTTATTATATATGATATTATTGGTACAAAAAATTCTTTGACACGTGACAATCTCCCGAGCATCGATATGTCGAACAGGAATGTTGATAATATTACGTGTCCTCGACTATAATAACTGGACCCCACAAGTGAATGAGACACGAACCAATAAATATTGTTCATTTATTATCTTTTAGTTCATTTATTAGAATACATTTTATTTAATTAATCCCTCATTATACAAGTGACAGACTGACGTGACATTTGCACATTTCGAGTGTCCAATTAGCACCATCTAATCTGACTTTCGTCTCACTTATATTTAATGGTACGTGATGGGTATTAAATGTAAAGCAAGTTACCACATGAGCCAAGTTCCCCAAGTGAGAAAATAATGATTTCCTCTAATTATTTCCTATTATTTTATGAATTTTGCATACTATAAATAGAACACTTAACTTCAAATTCAAGTATGCTCACTATTGTCCATAATTTTGCAACTAAATCTACTTTGTTACTCTCACAAGCCTTTACTGACTTAAGTATCGGAGGGATTATGGTCGGGGATCCTCCTCGACTCTTTCTTCTGACTTGTCTTTATTTGCAGAATTGATCTCACTCATTTTTTGTGGATGTGGTGAGCACATTTAATGATAATTTTTTATTATTGAACACACCGTGGAGCTTGTTTTCTTCATTCCCCATATCTTTGCATTCTTTTAAATTTTTGTCCTCAATTTAATTAGGAAACAAAATGACTTATAGTGGAAACACAATGCCCCCACAATCTCCTTGAATGGGAAACAAAACTATACCATTGGGACGGAAGGGAAACATGTTGGTCATACGCACTCCAAGCTTGGAGTCCAACAGGCGATGGAGTGTTAAGGACCTATATGCTGCTAAGCGAAGGTAATAGCTTGAAGCTTTAGCTAGCACAAAGTAGGCAGAATTAAAAGAATTACTTCTACAATTGAGTAATGAGAAAGGAAAGACAGTGGCTCATGATGATTACTCGGAGTCTGACTCCAAGGGAAGTTATGACACTTTTTATGATGATTATGATGAGCAATAAGATTGCGAAGAAGAAAAAACTCAAAATAATGGGCAGTCTCGTGTAAAGAGAAAGGAAGATACTAGTCAAAGAGGAATTTCTGGCTCCAAGCCCATTGGGGCGCCTTTGACATAATCCTAAAGACCAGGACTACTGTGATTGGAGAAAAGAAGCAAATTAAACACCAGGAAAAAAAGAATATTCTCAGGTGAAAAGTCCTCTAGCTAGATAAGAGTGCAAGATACAAGTGAAAGTTCGTCTAACGAAGATGAAGTGGTTCCTATTAACACAGAAAAGTCTAGCAGATCCAGAGAAGCGAAGAAGCCACAAAACCAGGAATGGAAAGACCCCGTTTAATCTACCCGGGTGATGGCGAGGAGAGCACTTGGGAGGATATCTACCTCCTCATTCACTTTAAAGATCAATGAGGTAGAACTTCCAAAGAAATTTTAAACTTCTCGATTTATTGTGTATGATGGTAAATTATATCCCTTCGCCCATTATTACCACTATATGCAGACACTGACACTCTGGGGTTGGAATGATGAGCTAATGTGTAGGGTGTTTCCATCAAGCCTCGAGGACACGACCCTTTAATGGTTCCACAAGTTGCCCCCTAAAAGTATTTCATGTTAGAATCAACACGCCGAGAAGTTTGTGGCATGGTTTTTAGCCAACACCAAACAGCCAAAAACTGCAGATGTGTTACTTACAATGAAGAAGAAAACCAATGAAAGCCTGAGAGACTACTCTCAAAGGTACATGGAGCTTTATAATGAGGTGAAAGGTTACTTCAAGTAGTTAGCAGTGACCTTATTTAACTTGAGGGTACGAAAAGAAGACAGGCTTTGGCTCTTCCTGACCAAAAAGTTGGCGGCAAATATGTCTGATTTCATGTGCAAAATCGAGAAATACGCAAAAGTTGAGGATAAAACCAGGCTAGTCGAACAAAAATAGATGAAGCTCGTGTCATTGAAAAAGGAGAAGGGCAATGGTAGGAGGCCTGAGCCAACTGAACTAAGGAAATCAATCTTTGAAGCCACTAACACGGTGTTTAAAGAGCTAATTTTTAGGATTCTCCCTCAGATTCATGATAAACCTTACTTTAGGTGGCCAAAGACGTTGCCTGATTTTTCAAGTAACGAAACTCATAAAGATTTCTGTGCCTACCATCAAGATAGGGGGCATCGCATTAAGTCTTGTTGTTTCTTACAACATCAATTACAAGATCTGGCAAAAAAAAAAGGCATTTGAAGGAGTACATTAATAAGACAAGGACAAAAACTACTGAGGTGCTTCCCTGAGCACAACGAGAAGATTAAAGAAGGAGAATGGAGGAAATTCTAGAAGAAGATTATGTAGATAAGGCACAAACACCACCACGTGCCAGGGCAAGAAGAAACGTATAAAGGTTGGCGGTTATCCATGTTATACACATGAAAAATCACCCCCAAAGCATGGTTGCATATCCTCGAGCAGGACAGGAGCAACCTGGTCAGGGAAAAGAGATGCTGGAGATTGCTAAATCCTCAAGCAAACGCCAAAGAAATAAAGTACTCGGGGCATCACGTTCCTAGAAGATGAAGGCTCAAAAGTCTGAAAACCACACAATGAGGCCTTAGTGGTTACATTGAAGATATTTAAGTCAGAGATAAGAAGAATACTAGTGGATACAGGATGTTCAATGGAGGTAATGTTTCGTAGTCTTTTCCAGAAATTGGGATTGACAGAAGAAGACTTAGATCCAGCTGAGTATCCTCTCATTGGGTTCAACTCTACTCTAATTTGGCATTTGGGAAGAGTAATAATCCCTGTCTGAGCTGAACTCGTGGAGTGTGAAGTTAAATTCACAGTTGTGGATGCATCATTTTCTTATAATGCCATTATGGAAAGATCGTGGCTATATGCATTAGATGTTGTCCCATCAACCTATCACTGAGTACTGAAATTTTTTTACAGTGATGAGGTAGTCAAGATTAGAGAGGACAAAGATGTGTCAAGAAAATGCTTCACTGCTATACTGAAGTCCAAACCCCTGCCCGAGCAAGTCTAGGTTACAGAGCTGCCCAAGGACCCGGACAAAAATTGATGATGTAGGAGGAGATCTAGAGAAGAAAGCTGCTGAAAAGCTTAAGAAAGTCCAGATTGATTCAACAGACGATGACAAGTTCTTTTTGATCATGTCTGACTTGGAAGTTCAGGAAAAATTAGAAATGATTGAAATGCTATTGAAGAATATATGAACCTTTACCTGGACATCATATGAAATGCCAAGTATTTCTCCTAACGCTATGTGTCATAAACTTAACGTAAATGTAAGAGTGAAACCAGTGGTATAGAATGTAAGGAGATTTGCTCTACCACATGCTGAGGTCATGATTGAGGAGGTCGATAGACTACTTGAGGGTAGGACTATTAGGAAAGTTTCATATCCCAAATGGCTTGCCAACATGATAGTTGTAAAGAATAAGAATGAAAAGTGAGGGGTCTGCGTTGATTACACAGATTTGAATAAGGCATGTCCCAAAGACCCATTTCTATTGCTAAAAATTGATCAGCTGGTAGATTAACCTCTAAAAGCTCGAGAATGTCCTTTTTTGATGTCTGTAGAAGATACCATCAGCTCTCTATGCACAGTCTCTATGAAGAGAAGACGTAATTCATCACTCCTAAGGGAATTTATTGTTATAATATTATGCTATTGGGTCTAAAGAATACTAGTGCAACCTATCAATGGCTGGTAACAAAAATTTTCAAAGACAATCTTGGAAAAATAATGGAAGTTTATGTTGATAATATGGTTGTGAGAAGTAAGGAGCCAGAGACATATGTTAACCATTTGCAGTATATGTTCACTACGCTTAATAAGTACAAACTAAAGTTGAATGCTGCCAAATGTGCCTTCGGTATAAGCACTAGGAAGTTCTTGAGACATCTAATCTCCAAGCGAGGAATAGAAGCAAATGCTGACTAGATTAGAGCTATTCAAGCGGTGGCCCCACCTCATATTAAAAAGGAAGTTCAAAAGCTTACAGGAATGGTTGCAGGACTTAACAGATTCATCAGTCGAGCATCAGATAAGTGCCGACCATTCTTTAAACTGTTGAAGGGAGCAACTAAGATGATTTAGGATGAAGAGGCTAATCATGCTCTGATGAAGTTAAAGGAGTATCTGACAACTGCCCCAATTTTGTTAACACTTTAGCCTAGGGATGTATTTCATCTTTATTTGGTGGTATTAGATCATGCAATCAGCACTGTGCTATTAAAGAAAAAAGATAGAAAATAGAAGTCAATCTACTATATAAGTAAAACTTTACAGGGGGTAGAAACTAAACATTTCCTCTTGAAAAAGTTTAATCTGGCACTAATAATGGCATCAAGAAAATTGGCTCACTATTTTCATACCCATATCATTCAAGTTATCATCGATCAGCCAGTAAGTCAACTCCTGAAGAGCCGACATCACAAGAAAAATGACCAAATAGGCGGTGTCTCTTAGGGTTTTTGACATAAGGTTTGTGCCAAAAATAACAAAAAAGGCACAAGTACTAGTAGATTTCATTACTAAGTTGCCCACTCCCGTTGCCGAGTAGGTGCACAAGGTATGGTAGTTGGAAGTTAATTCAAAAGTAGAAAATAAAGAGATGGTTGCACCCTCATAGCAGATCGAGGTAGATGGGTCTTTAACTAAAAAATGGCAGGTGTAGGTGTGGCTTCGACTACCCTTGAGAAGATTACTATAGAATATGCAATAAAACTTGGGTTTCAAGCGACTAATAACAAAGTAGAATATGAAGCGCTTTTGGCCAAACTTGAAATTGCTCAACATATGTTTACATGAAATCTCGTCATTAGGACTGATTCACAGTTAGTAGTTAACCAATTGAAGAAGATTATGTTGCTCAGAATCAAAGGATGGTGGAGTACCTAGATATTTCTAGAGAAAGATTAAAAAGTTTTAATGTTATTTGGAATTGAGTTGGTTGGCAGGAATCATAACGCTCATGTAGATGCTCTTACCATGTTAGCTTCAGCCCCAAAGATAAGGCTTACTGACACCGTTTTTCTTGAGGTGTTGGAAAGACTAAATGTTTCAAAGGCTAAAGTGGTTACTTGCACTGAGTTAGGTCCATCATGGATGGATTTAGTCATTTCTTATTTAAAGGATAAAGCTCTTCTCGAGGATAAAACTGAGGCGAGGAAAATTAGGATTAAGGCCACCAAATTTTGGTTATCCCCCAATCACAAGCTATATAAGAAATCTTTTACAGGTCCTTACCTCTTCTATGTTCATCCTGATAAGTTATAAGATTTTCTTTATAAAATACACGAAGGTGTTTGCAGGTCACACATTGGGGGTAGATCTTTGGCTCATAGGACAATTACTCAAAGTTATTGGTGGCCAAAGATAGGAAAGATGCATATGCTTATGTACGAAAACACAAGAAGTTTCATATGTTTATCTCGATTCCTCACTAACCTAATCAGGAGCTCAGTCTACTCACCAACCCTTGGCCATTTGCACAATAGAGACGTGACGTAGTTGGACCACTCCCTACTGCTACTAAAAATAGGAAGTGGTTAGTGGTTGGCACAGATTACTTCACTAAGTAGGTTGAAACAGAGCCTTTATCACAAATCAATAATGTAGATACCAAACGTTTTGTGTAGAAGAACATCATTACCAGGTATGACATCCCTAGGATACTTATTTTTAATAATGGAATGCAGTTTGATAGTAATCCATTTAGAGAATATTGTTCTAGTTATGAGATCAAGAACATATATTCTTTACATGCATATCTCCAAAGCAACAGACAGACTGAAGCTTCAAACAAAGTTATCCTTAATGGTTTAAAGAAAAAATTGGAGACTGCCAAGGGAATATGGGTAGATGAACTTCCATTAATACTCTGGACTTACAGAAAAACACCAAGGAGATCAACTGGAGAATTCCCATTCCTACTTGCATATGGCATAAAGTTAATAATCCCATTGGAAGTAGGTAAGCCGACCATACGCACCCAAGCATTTGACCAATGGGAGAAAACCAAGCTACGAGAATGAGTCTGGATTTAGTTGAAAAAATGAGAGAATTGGCAGTATTAAGACTAGCAAACTATCGAATTGGCAGTATTAAGACTAGCAAACTATCAGCATGAGATGAAAAGAAAGTATAACCAGAAAAGTAAGCCTCGAGAATTCAAGGTAGGAGACTATGCTAAGAAAGCTGATAGGAACCAGGAAAGATCCCACTGAAGACAAACTTGACGCTAATTAGGAAGGCCATTCGGTGTTACAGAAGTGCTCGGTAATAGGGCTTATCAACTATCTGACTCAAAGTGCAAATCAGTCAAGAGCTTTTGGAACACTGCTCATTTGAAGCAATTTTATATGTAAGTATTTATTTTAATATTCATTATTAATGAAATATTTTATAGGAAGGTGTTGTAAAAGATAATTTTAAAGATGTTATATGAACGGAAAAGGATTGTCTTACTAGGTCTTCCCCCAATGTTAACTTAGAAAAGGATTGTCTCACTAGCTTATAAAAAGATTATCTCACTGGGTCTCCTCTAGTGCTGACTCAGAAAATGATTGTCTTACTGGGTCTCTCCAAGTGCTGACTCTGAAAAAGATTGTCTCAGTGGGTCTCCTTCAGTGCTGACTTAGAAAAGAGTTGTCTCATTGGGTTTCTTCCACTCGAGGAAGGTAATGTCTCTAAATTCCCCACATGGTTGATTTAAGATGAAAGCCTTGTAAAGATGAAAATCTTGTTAAGAATCTTATCAGGGAATTGCTTTGACAAGCAAATTGAAAGAGTCCACTAGTTAAGGTAAATTATGAACTACCCCACGACTTCTTACGTGTTCAACAGCTAAAAATCTTAAACATCTGACCATAATTACTATAACCAATGCTTAGGGAAACTTTGAATTATGATAAAAAAAGGTTTAAAGTTCATAATTAAAGGTATGCAATAAATCCAGATATTTCAAAGCTTAATTATTCTATTAAGCCATTCACATCTTTTAAGATTTGGAGTTATCCTCAAAGAATATTTCTTTTACTTAGATGCTGCTCGGCGCTACTTAAGTATGAATCTTAAAATTCTTTTAAAACCTCTATATACGAGATCTTGATAAAGGCTTGTACAAGTTAAAGGTTCATTCATAGACGATTCTCATAAGGAAGAAAGCTGTGTCAAATAGAGAAAATAATATTTAGATTATTCTCTTTGTGCTCGGCGGTGGTTCATATTGCATTACAATGAATTGGTAAATTGAAAAAGCAATGCTCTGTAATTAAATGTTTTTAGTACATTTATTAGAAAGTAGAGTACAACGTAATTACAGAATTCTACAAAAATGATTAGTCTAAAAAGTCCAAGTCCTTTGCAATAACTCTGTTAGTAATTTCACTAATTAGCTCTTCAGCAGCCCTAATTATTGTCTCATCGGCAAGGGAAACGATGAGTTTTTCATTTGACTTCAGAAAAGTTTCTTTGTGAATTTCAAATTAGTTGCTCTTAACTATATCAATCACACATTACAAATCAAAATAGAGCATAAGTTAAAAATAAGATGCATTCATTAAAGCTCAGAGGCTGTTTTACGTTAAGACCTGAATTTGTTACAAATAAAGTTTCAGAAATCACAAGGAAAAGAAGAAAGCTAAATTCTTGAGCCTTACTTCTCAAGGTTTTGGGCCATGTTATCTCGAGACACGGAGGAGGCCACCTTTGCCGATTCCACCATATTTGCAATAGTTTTTTGGTTTTCAGAAGTGGAGACAACTAGGGCAAAAGTAGAGGTCGTTTCCAGATCACTTGTCTTAGCCACATTCCCTCCTTCGTCTTCCTCGTGCTCAGGAGCCTTGTTTCCTTCGGTCACTCTTCTAGGCGAGGTCTCCTGGAGCCTTTCAAAATTGAAAGAGGGATGGTGCCATTTCGATTAGGAAAAGGCACATCCCTGTATGTCTGAGAAGAAGCGTCGACATTTAATCTTTACATTGCTGCCTCCCGGCCATCCACAAAGTGTTCGTTAACAGCATTCTCTATTTGGCTAACAAAGTCTTAGAACTGAGCTTCAAACTCCTGAGCAAATGTTTCTTCAACAGCTTTCAAAGTTGAGTCTTTTTCTTATAGGGCTTCAGATTTGCTCCTGAGCTTAAGATTCAGTTTGGACATCTCACTTGACAAATTGGAATATTCCAATTTAAACTTTGTCAACTCAATAACCAACCCCTCTTGCTCAACTCTGATTTTGGA
This sequence comes from Pouteria glomerata, assembly GCA_035590655.1. Lineage (NCBI taxonomy): Eukaryota > Viridiplantae > Streptophyta > Magnoliopsida > Ericales > Sapotaceae > Pouteria > Pouteria glomerata. The sequence goes on from JAVXUM010000046.1 coordinate 26,720,735, forward strand.
AAGCTCTGCCGCGGCTGTATCAAGTTGATTTGATTTTTCTATCAATTCTCCGTCTTTGGCAGCTAAGCGTTTTTTTGCCACTTCGATTCTTAACTTGGCAGCTTCTAAGTCTTTTTCTATTTATTTTTTCTGTTTTTCTAAAGTCCTGACCTTTGCTTTGAGGTCACTAATTTTCCTATCTTCAAGACTAACCCTCTGGTGAAGTGACCGAGATCTGGTCATGAGCTCAAGAGAGTGCAGGGTTAACTGCAATCAAGGAAAATGAATCAATTAATTGAATTCACATACTGGGGAAGCACAAATCTAGGGAGTAAGTTAATAAACTCTTACAGTAATCAAGCTTTTCATCAAAGTTTGATGGAGATCTTTTATTTGGTTTTTCCTCGTGTCTTAGCAATCGTGTGAAGAAAAGATACCGTAGAGAAACTCCTCAGAATAGCTCAAGGTGGAGTCTTGTATGGTGAAAAAACGGCCAGTAGGAACACTTGAAATTAGAGTTTTTGGGATGAATAGTGTAGAGTCCCTAACTGGGTTGGGTGGAAAAATGGTCTACAAGGGGACATATTGAGAGTTTTACCCCTCATTTGACGCAAAGCTGGTTACCCGAGGAGACTTCAGATGAGAGTGGTCATCAGGGCCTCCTTATGTGGCTGGAGGTACTTCGAATGAAAGGAGGCCCTCTGAAAAAATGACGTCTGCCCCATGGTTGATTTTTTGTTTCTTTTTTGCTATGGGGTCATCTTCCATAGTGCGAGAGTTCTTTTTTGAAATCTCTGATGGTTCATTGATTGTAACTCCTGTTTCCCTCTTGCTTTTTTCTTCCCTTGCCTTCTTTTCCTATCGGCCATGGCTACTACACGAGCTTTTTCTTCCCCGGCTTTTATTTTGGCGGCCTCTTTTTTCTTCTTCTTAATGTTCTCGAGGACAGTCTTCCTGATTCGAAGCCATCTCTTTAACAAAATTAGACAAAATTGGCTCAGGAACTTCCTTCTTTTCAACTCCTTTAGAAACTTGCTCAGAAGGTGGAACTACAATCGTTATAGACAATGCCAACGCTTAGGGGAATGAGGGATCCTCAATGGTGATTGCTACATTAGAAGCCAGACGCCAAGCCAGGTGGTGTTGGTGATAATATCCCCACTTCTGCTCCTTAGACCAACTGAACTATCAATGAAGAATATCGCTAGCTTCCCCAACTACAAAACCTTGTAGGGGAAGGATGTACGAGCAATAAGCTGGCACGAAATCAAAAAGTACTGGTGCCAACTTTGCGAATGGGAAGGGCCCACCCAAAATTTAGATGGTTGTAGTCGGCCAGAGTTCCCTTAGCCCAGGATTTCCTCTCTTGCTCATCTGCAAGATAAAATGATGAATTAGAAAATATTTAAAATAAGGAATCAAAAAGCAAATTGTAAAATTAAAATATTAAGGTTATTTGACTTGGGCCAAACAACCGTGCAGTGATTGGAGGGAAAGGGTCCTCCTCAGGGCCGTGCATCTATTGCCTCGAGATAACGTAAAAACCATCTTCAGTCCCCTTGATGTTGTCCTGGAGCATATGGACGAGGGCCTTGTCAAAGCGGGGCTTCAGATACTATTTGTCATTGTTCTTTTTAACCTTTTGGACATTATAGCAATAGAAAAGATCCCACTCGAAGATGTGAAACCCATAACGGTGATTAATTTCATCTACTCCATTAATTATTTTATAAAAATCATGAGTACTGTTCTTAGGGGAGAGATTAAGTCTAAAGAAAATTTACGAAGGAATGAGAAAATCGGAAACCTAAGCCCACCCTTGGTTATGGCAACTAAGGGGAAAACACCCATTTCGTGTTCTAAGTCCCCAGCAAGCCTAATGTCTACATTTTATGGGATATTGAACATTTGTTTGAAGGTCTCAATCCCTTTCCTTTTTACTTTTTCTGCTAATCTACCCCTCATCCCAAATGAAAAGAGAATTTTTACAAATACGAAGAAGAAAGAAGTGAGATTGAAATACTCACCAAATACGGATTTGAAATCGAAGAAAAGAGAGTTAAATAGATGAAGAGTTGAAATTGCAGGCAAGATTTGACTTCAGAAGTTGCAAAAGATGTCAGCGGTGGTAAACCCAGCAAAAATATATATGAATATGTATATTTGAAGAAGTTGAAAAGAGAAGTGGGGCGGCAAAATATGTATTGAATAGTTAGGTTTGAAATGATGTTAAAATGACAATTTTAGCCGCCTTTTAGGATTTTGAGAAGAAAAAAATCTGCCACCACACATTGGAAGGCAGAAAGTCACTCACAAGCCTCATAAAGGGGAAGTAATTTGCCAATCAGAGAGCCACACATCAAAAGTTAAACAGCAAAGAAGAGAGACGAAAAGATTTCTTGCCTTAAAATTAATTTTATTCTATTGCTTGGGCAATGACTTATTCAACCAGAGTGGGGTATAATATTGGTACAAAAATATTTGAATACATGACAATCTCTTGAGCATCGATATGTCAAGCAGGAATGTTGACAATTTAACATATCCTCGACCATAATAAGTGTACCCCCAAGTGAATGGGATATGAAACAATAAAGTTGGTTCATTTACTATCTTTAGTTCATTTATTACGATACATTTCATTTAGTTAGTCCCTTATCATACAAGTGACAGACTGACGTGACATTTTCACATTTCTAATGTCCAAATAGCACTACATAATCTGATCTCCATCTTACTTATATGCGATACTATGAGATAAGCATTAAATGTAAAGGAAGTTGTCACATGAGTCAAGCTTTCCAAGTGAGAAAGTAATGATGTCCTCTGATTATTTTCCTATTATTTTATGGATTTTGTTATACTATAAATAGGACATTTTACTTCAAATTCAAGTATACTCACTATTGTTTACAACTTTACTACTAAATTTATTTTGTTACTCTCACAAGCTTTTATTGATTTAAGTTCAGACGGATTGTCATCGGAGACCCTTCTTGGCCTTTTCTTATAATTTGTCTTTTCTTACAGGTTTGATCTCACCAAATTTTTGTAGACGTGGTGTGCACATTTGATGATAATTTTTTATTGCCAAACAAATATATAATTTATATATGATAATTTAGTGAACTTTTAAATTTTATTTGCAAAATTATTTAAATTTTCAAATCTTTCAAAATAAAACAACAACAACGCAACAATATGACCGTTGATATTACATAGAGAGAAATATCTAATAATAACGCAACAATATCTAATAATAAAAGATATTTAGGACAGTACATAGAGAAAAATATGAAATGAGGCAAAGGGGTTTACTTTATCTCTTTCTCAAGAATACGTCACTGGTGCCTAATTGATGTTACGGCTCAAGTTCTCAGCTTGTACGATCAATTTCAGAGGAGTCCTGAAATTTAAGCTCGCAAATTTGTTGACAAATTAATGATTATGCATAAATCTACGTTTGCTGACCGTTGGCACCCTAGGAGTTGAAACATTACAGCTCTTGTAGGTCACTGGTATTAGTTGACGTTGCAAGTCAAGTTTCATGCTAACGAAATTCCATACAGTTGATTTGGGATCTATCTCTTCCTCAACCTAGGAGTTAGGCGCAAGTCCATATTTGCATATTACAAGCTTCTCAATATTTAGGTAGCATTTAGAGTGATAAAAATAAAAAAAATATGATTTAAATTAATTTTAGGTATTTGATATTTAATAAAATTTTTTGGAGAAAAATAGTGATATTTTTGTACCGTTAGAGTAAAATCGTGTGAACGATTTCTCAAATCCATTCTCACAGATTTAAAAAAATTAGTATAAAATAACGACAATGGTACTCGTTTAAAAGTTTTTAACACGAAAAATATGATTATAAAAAAAATTTATCCATTCGATTAACTTTTTTTTAGATTTTTTATTTTTTTAGTGAAGTATTAAAATTTTTTGAGATAAGTTATGAGTTCGTAATGCGTGCAGTGAAATAAATTTTAGAAAATTTAAGATATTTTCAGAGTTTTTTTGGTCTTTTTGCAAACCAAACGCTCTCTTAAAGTACTACGGTATTTATTCTTACACATCATTTAGTAAGTTATATTTTCTAAATTAAAGTATTATAATTTATGTTTTTTTATGGTGTTTATGAAAAATTAATTGAAAAGAGAAAGCAAAACACATGTAACAGTTACTAGGGTCTAAAATTTTAGAAAAAATTAAATTCAGGAATTATTATAATTTTTTTAATTTAAAATTTTTTGTCAAAAATATCAACTAAGAAAATTAATACTAATTTTGTTCAAAGTGTTATAGGTACGAGTTATTGTTAGTAATAAAATAAAGTAAAATATTATAAAAATTACTAACATTAATTTTTCAAAAACTATAAAAATAAATTTTATTTTTAGGTTGCGAATTTAAGTTAAGAAAATGGGGCATGGATAAAATGGTCATTTTATAACTTGAATTTGAATTGGGCCAAATTCTTTTCACTATTATAATCACAAAGTAGTCGCTTATTTTTTTTATTTATATTGTTTTTTGATTGGATCTTGATTAAAATGGAATGACTATTCCATCACATAAATTGTGGGTGCTGCTATTCGTAATCCTACTTTTTCTCTATATCGCCCAGTTAATACATGCATCTTGTGTTTTTTTCAAGTAACCTAATAATTTCTCTACACAATTCACAAATTGTAACTAGAATTTTAAAAATACCCACAAAATACTAAAATGGCATTTGGTTTGATTTTTTATTTTTTATTTTCTGTTTTCTATTTTATGTTCTAAAAATTCCAAAACATGGAAACAAAAATGTTATGTTTTCCTTATTTCAGTTGAAAATACTCAAAATAATTTTTTACCATTTTTTATTTTATGTGTAAACTCATTTTCTGTTTTCTAAAATAAAATTTAAAAACACAAGTGACTAAATACGTTT
>JAVXUM010000046.1:26734711-26762901 GCA_035590655.1 Pouteria glomerata
CACCGTTTTTACTGACTTGAGCCAAGTAAGAACATGAAAAAAAACGACACTGTTTTTGCTGAATTCATCAAGAATAGACATACCCAGAAGTATTAAGAATTTCATCAAGAAAAGTATAAATCATCGTCAGCATCAAAGTGTTTTTTTTGGGGGGGTAATTTTCATTATTTGATCATGGGATGCGTATTAGTGGTGGAAATTTTTTAAAATTAGTTAGATGTATAATTATTAGTATGGTTGAGTTTCCAAAAAATAAAAAGTATGGTTATTTAAAAGAAAAAATTATTATAAATTGGGTTGGGTTTGATGTTTTTTTTTGTTTTTTGAATTCATGATCATAATAAATGACTTTTATATTAATCGTCAATTTGCTGCAACTCATGCTCTTTTATTTGGACTTCTTTTATTCAGACTTTTAGGCACCGCACCCACAAATGGACTTGCACTCAACTTACCAAGAGTCCATAATTCGGAAGCGGCTATGCTGACGGATCTCATGGATGATCCTCTCATCAAACGTAAGATCAGTGCAAAGTCATAAGAAGCAATAGCATCGTAAATTCTTCGCCTTCTCTGCGTTTACTAAAGAATTTTCATCTTTAATAATCCTTATAAATATTGAACATTTATTAAACGAGAGTTTTACTTAATATCCATTTAGGTTGTGTTTAAATTAAAAATTTGTTGAAGAAAAAAAAAGAATGAGAATAAAAAGGGAAGAAACTAACAAAAAAATGTGTTTGCTAATCTTATTCAAAAATAAGCTCAAAATGAAAGCAAAGAAAATTAAAATCTCATTTTTTCCATAAAAATTGCTAAATTTAATCCCTTGACAAAATACTTTCTCAATTTCTACTGTATCATATTAAAATAATCATTTTATTTAAATTTTTATTAAATTAAAAAATTTTTAATAAAAAATGTTATTATAATAATTTATGATTAAAATGATATAAAATAATACAATAAAATATTTTTAATAAAAACAATAATATAGTAAAATAATTTATTTTATTCAATTTAAAATTAATTACAAGTAAAAACAATTTATTAAAATGACTTATTTTGTTAAATTAATTTTTTGCAATAATTTATTTTATTAAAATAGTTTTAAATTAATTTAATCTATAAAAAATAAAATAATAGCTTATTCTTAAATTACATTCCTTATAAAGATACCTTATCAAATTTAATAAAATACAAATTGATTAATTAAGTTAAATAAATTTAAATTAAAAATTTATTTAACTTAACTAAATTAATTTTGTAAAAAAATATTTTACTAAAAATAAATATTTTATTTCACTAAAGTTAATTACTGTAAATAAAATTTTATTATCAAACATATTTTCTATTTTTATTTTGGAAGAAAAATGACAACTTAAAATAAAAAATAAAAAATAAAAATTATTAAACATAAACAAAATATATACATAAATATTACTAAACGAGCTCGACCAACGTCATGCAATGGTTCAAAAGCCACCCGTAACCGACTCCACGGCAGCAATCAGGCAAGTCACAATGATTGGCAACTCAAACAAGCAAAAAATAGTTACGTGCCCAAATTCAAATTGAATAGGCAAAGCCTATAAAGTACACATTAGTACATGCCACGTTCCATTTTGCTTCCAAACCCATTCATGCTGCCAATGCTACTCTCATCATCACTGGAACAACTTTCAGTTGATTGCCTGTCCATGACTACACAAGACCAGTTTGCTGAATCAATGGTTTTGCCTGGGGAATTTTAACTTGGGCTGATGTTCAGATTTATTCGTGTTGTTACAACGCTTCATGAAAGAGTCTAGCGTTCTCTGTTTTCCAGGGCTGCTTTTTTGTTGGCTAACTGAAACTTCCAGTGAATTCTCATGCCCATCAAGCATCTAAAAGTCCATTTGGAATGACAAAATTCAGGTTAGCACACGGCATAAAAATTAATCAGGCATCTTGCTCGTGCGTCAAAACTCTCTAATGTAAAAAGAAAATTGGCATAGCTGTTATACCAGGTGGCTTATAGACAAACAACATGCTTATGCATGCAAGTTGGTGACATGATTAGAAGGATAAACTTTCGATCTTTTTTTTTCCCACATTGAAACAAATTAAAAGCTGGGGGGGGGGGGGGGGGGGGGGGGGGGGGCCCCCCCCCCCCCCCCCCCCAAAAAAAAAAAAAAAATTCAAAATTCATAAGATTTCTAAAGTTGAGAGAGAAGAAAAAGACAACCTGTCCCAAATTTTCCAACTTGCTCCGGATAACATCCCTGTAAAAAGAAATACGAGCCTAAAGTTACTGAACCTCATCACCAACATCCTACTTAAATCTTGTTTAATAATTACAACTCCTCCACTTTTTAAGTACTCTCATATTAAAGACAATGTTGTCCAAGTAAAACAAGTGAGATATATAAACATACCAAATTATGTCATCAACTGTGTCATTTGCTAGCAGATAATATACATTGACCGATGATACCTAAAATATGGACCAAACTAGTAAAACGATAAAAGACCCTCCAACATTTATGAGTAAAATTTACAAGCACCAGATTTATAGCAAGTCGCTAAACACATTTAATCAAACACCATAAGAATTTATATCAAGTGACAGCCATTATCAATATTTAAGTAATTTTAATGACAAATAATTTTGAATAAACATGCAGAATCTTTATAACTCCAGAAGACCATAAAATAATTACTTCAGGGTACCTGGCCAATCCTATGAGCACGATCTTCTGCTTGAATCATGTCGCCTGGAGTCCAAGATAACTCTGCAAAAATGACTGTGCTTGCAGCTGTAAGGGTTAATCCAACACCTCCAGCTTTGATAGAAAGCTGTGAAATAACAATCAAAAGACAAATTATAGAGTCTGACAGTGCAACGGAGGTTTATCAACTTTGAATACATAGAAATTATGATAGCAGAAATCATTCCACAGAAATTAACAGATCAAACTGCATTACCACTGCTGCTTTTATAGCATCTTTTTCCTGAAAATCTGTTACCAAAGCTTGCCTTGATGCAGCCGGTGTACTGCCATCTATTCGAATGCTACCAACCTTTTTCTTCTGGAATTAGCTAGTTAATGAGAGTAGGCCAATGTTCAAGATTTTACAGAAGTAAATAGTAGTTACCTGTAGAAATTGGTAAATTGAATCAATCATGGGTTGGTGGTGAGCAAATATTAGAAACTTGCAGCCTGCCTGCAACAACCAGAATACCACAAAGTAAACACATATTTGTGCACAATACGCAAATCAATGTTCGTAACAAAATTTGGACATAGAAAACTTAAAAATCTACAACAAAACTCCAAAGGACATATGCAATAACCTTCTAAAGTAGTATATGTACGCTGATAAAAACTATTAAACATTGTGCTGCATATAACTAGATTTGATTTTTTGTGGCAAGTACTATTTATTATGGAAGGGGGTTGGGATAACTTGAACCCCTGACTTGTGGTTTGCGTGGGGTGCCTTTTCCACTTCAGAGCCACAAGTTGGCCGTTAACTTGATTTCGAAAAACTGACCGACCAACTTAAACAATGTAGCCCATCCAACAAAGGCTAATTCTTCCTTCTGTCCAAGAACTTGTATATTATGTTCTCTCGTCAAAGAAATGACCGCGCTTTTTTTCTTTTTAATTATACTCCCCAACGGCATTTGAAATATCCACATGGAAATATCCAACGCATGCCAAAAAACTGGGAACATTTGAGTGTGATACATGTTAGAGCTGTGGCATATATTCGTTACGCTCAGGCATTAAGGGTAGATGTCCGAGTGAAACGAAGGCATCTGCTCGTTTAAGTTTACATTGGTTCACGGGAACACATCGCTGACACTCATTGGGAAAAGCCAAGAGTGTGTACAGATGGTCCGAAACTCATTGGGACTTGCTGGGAATTATAGAGAGCATGCAAGATTGCAGGTTTGCTCCCTGGATGTAGCTGGAAAATCCAAGGACCATGTTCTATGGCAGAATAGCTTGCCAGCTCAATACCAGATTTTTTCTCGTTCCTGTCTATATGGGACATATTGTACACCTAAAATAATTTCAGATTAGGATTTTTTAAGCATTGGGTTGAGAAAAAAGCTAAGAGTAAGGTGAGACGGTTTCTCAAAGGGTCTCTTAAGGTTCTTTCTTATCTTATTATAATATTTACTCCGTTGTTGGAGGCCCATGGTGAAAATCTGGTTTATAACCCATGGACGTAGGAACAATCACTTGTGGTTGTTAAGGTGATCCGGATTCTGCACTACAATACACTTAACTGGTTGCATGTCCAAAAATAAAACCTATTTCGCTCCATGCCATAAACATTTTGAATATCTCCATGAATGTTTGAAAATCTAACAACATAACAGATATAAAAGCATCTATAACAGAAGGGGATGTTGCTGTTGACAAGGAGATATATTAGAGATTGGTTGGGAGACTTATTTAGTTATCTCACACTAGGCCTGATATTGCCTATGCAGTGAGTGTAGCAAGCCAGTTCATGCACAACTCTAAAGAAGTTCACTTGCAGGCAGTCTATAAAGTGTTTACTACCTCAAAGGAACTCTGAAGAAAGGTATTTTGTTTCGAAGGAATGCTAGACTTAAACTCAAAGCATATACAGATGCCGATTATGCTGGGTCAATGACCAACAAAAGATCTACCACTTGGTATTATTATTTTTTTGGTGGAAATCTAGTCACATGGAGGAGCAAAAAGCAAAATGTGGTGGCAAATTCAAGTGCTGAATTAGAATTTCGAGCAATGGCACAAGGATTTTGTGAGTTGCTATGATTGAAGATTATCTTGGAAGATATGAAGATTGAATGGGAGGGCCCTACGAGACTTTACTGTGATAACAAGTCTGTAATCAGTATTAGACACAATCCAATACAACATGACAGAACCAAACACATCAAGGTGGATAGACATTTCATCAAAGAAAAGCTAGACAGTGGTTTGATTTGTATGCCTTATATGTCCACTAAATCCCAAGTAGCAAATATATTTACCAAGGATTTGAGCAACCTCATGTTTCAAACAATTGTTATCAAGCTAGGAATGAATAATGTCTATTTACCAGCTTAAAGGGGAGTGTTGGAAAATGAAGTGATGGTTTGTTTGTCCTCGAAGTTAGGGCATACTGCCAATGTTGGCTCGGGGAATCTTATGTTTAGGAACTTTCTTGCTTTATATGCGACAACATCAATACTATGTTTTCATTGTTTCATGACAAGAGAGGGGGTCTTAGAGCATGTAAATGGTTGTAGGAAGTTGAAGGATATTTTCTTTCATCTTCTCGTAAATGGTAATCAAAAGGGCACACCAGTCCTTAATTGGATATTGATAGTGTGAGGGTAAAACAACAGTCATATCTGGAGTGGTCCTCAATGGAGGGGAGGTTTTAACTTCAGGTAGCTTGACCTCATTGTTTGTCCCCTTTTTGTTTGAGAAAGCATTTGCATTATCCACAAACATAGGGGGCCAAAGATGGTAAAACATGTGCATGTTGAGTAGCAGACAATGAGGGTCATCCCCTGGCTAGGCCCCTTTGCCATGCTGCGGTTTTGGAAATTTACAAGGCAGTGCCACACAATCAAGGACAAAGGCAAGGGGGCATATGCCCCCTATGAAATTTTGAAAAAGGTTCCTAATATACCTAGATACATGATACTAAAAGAAAAAACGTGTCTATTATAGATGCACTGTTTTCATGGTAAAAATAAAATCAAGTTTTTATTTTTATTTTTTTTATTTGATTGGATCATAAGAAGTCAAAAATAATAATGAGTAACAGTTTCCTTATTTCCTAATTTTCTTTTAGTCTAGGATTTTGAATATGTTTTTCTTCTTCATTTCTTGAAAAAAAAAATAGTTACATTAAAGTAAGGAATACATATAAATGCATATTATATGTGAAAAAGGAAAAAATAGATAATTAAAAATAAATTACAAATTGTAAGGCAAATCAAGTGTGGAATAAATTTTTTGGAGGTTGTATTCAAGAGGGATGTTTTCTTTTTCTTTCTTTTTTTTTTCCCTTTAAGAAAGTGAATTTACATGTCCTGAACAAAAACAAGGACAAGTTTAGATTTTATATTGTCGTGATATTTGACAAATTTTTCACTCACATACAGTTATGCAATGATTTCAATAAATCTCATTGCATGTAACTAAGAAAGTCTTTTGAATAACAAAACTCAAGCTAGTTTTAGTTGGAAGTACAAAAATATATATATATTTTTTAAATTTATTTTTAATCTTTATTTGTCCCTAACTAGTTTGGAAGCAAAGCATATTGATTTGTGTGGAAAATTAATGTGTCCTCTGAACCAAAATTTTGGCTTCATCCTTGCACACAATCACGAGTTCCCTAGCCTCGTTGAGGTTCCTTGCAGGAAGACAGAGATGAAGAAATATTGAATATGTTGGTATAACAAATGAATATTGCATAATGGATGCATCTACTCAATGCAAATTTGGACCCAATATCCCTAGAATTAGGTCTAGAATGTCCGCTGCCTTCCCACCGGAATGCATACCATATACGAGCAAATTGTCCTGGCTTAGTTAAATTTCTCACATGAAATGGGAAGTAGTGCGGCTTTCTTCTACATGGAAGAATTTGGCATAGAATTTCCGCACCTGATCATCCCACGAAGCAATTGATTCTAGCGTTAGATTGGCATATTTAGAATTTACCAGGACAAAGTGATACGGAGAATTCCTCGAATATTTCCATATCACTATTGTGGACGCCAAGGGTGCTCACAAAGTGGACGACATGTTCCATCGTACTTCCTTTCTTACCATCAAAGCAGTTGAATTTGCACACCACATAACCCTCTCGGTGGGGTGTACTACCCACTTCGACAGGATAAGAAGGGAAAAGGTGAAACTTTGGCTAAAAAATATGCTCTTGAACACTTCCTAAGAAATGCCTGCGTAGGGTGTCAATAAGGAAATAGTTGTTAGGGTGGTCTTTTTGGGGATAATATTTGTAAGGGAGAGTGTGGATGACAAAGTGTTCGTTGCTATACTGGGGACTAAGGGAAAAGACTATCTAATCTTTGCGAGATTTATCAAGAATGCTCAGTGTCTAAGAAGCACAAACACTAACATGACATGACACAACTCGGATGCGCCAACTGAACAATTTTCAAAAAATGCAAGACACGACATATCGGGAATTCAATAAAACTACATTTTTTTCATGTGTCTTAGATAAATTTTATTAAAAAAAATAGAAATAATACAATATAACACTAACTAAAATAAAAAAAACTATGCATTTAATATTTCAAAAGTCAATAAAGAAGTCACATAATGATTACATTCCATGAAGATGACAATAAAATATATTCCATACTTTAAAAGTTAATAAAGAAATTATAAATAAAAATTATCCTTCTAAAGCAAATCCAACATGTGTCCAAATGAGTCCATGATGTGTCTAAAACGAGTTTGGGACATGTACAAGCTATCTCTGAAGATAAAAATCCGTGCTTCCAAGCTCAGTGTTGAGGCTAGTGACTCTTGTGCAAGGGATAGGGATGATGCCCTTGGATCTCATTGAAGCGCAAGAAGGACTTCCCAGAATATTCTTTTCAGTAGGTAATTCAGAGGAATTCGAGTCCCTTTACCATGCAGGATGGCATTAAAAAGTGGGGTGTCCCCTAAACTGCTAGCTGGCTAATCTTCAGTTGCATTTCTAACTAGCTGGCTAATCTTCAGTTGCATTTCTAACTAATGTGGTTCACATCGCTAACTAATGGTGGAAAGAACACTACTTCAAAATGTATTCTCATTGCTAATTAATGGTTTCTTCACAACACTAATTACGGTTTACACCAGCTGCATTTATGCATCCCTGATGCAATTTTGGCAACAGTACAAAATTGAATGCATATAAGTCAATGAAGAAAGAAGAAATACCTCAATGATGGTTCCTAGGTAATCCAAAATTGCTGGGATCTTAGCTTCAGCAGAATTGATATAGATCTGGAGTCCAAAAAGAATTAGACAAAGAAACATGAATGGAACCCAAATACATTCATTGAATTTTACATTGAAATATAAACAAGTAACAGAATAAATTCCTTATAATTGTTTGGTTAAAAGTTTGCACTAGGCCAACTGAGTTGCAGATAGCTTCTGAATTGGCAGGCAATGTTGAAGGTATAAACGATTGCACATTTTGTCCGACAAGTTGTGTGAAGCCCTAAATAATCGTGCAAACTAAGACAATCAATGTGAACCAATTGAAATCACATGCATCACAAGCTAAGAGAAACTTTGGAGAGCTTTGTGTATATATTGATGCCAAGCTTGAATACAGTATCTTCATTTAGTTAATTCATGGTAAACTACGACAATCCAGGTGGAATAATTTAACATTCATGCGTTATAATCTAAGAACTTTAAAGTACAAAAGGGTTTCTTTTGAATATCAATGCCAATCTTTTTTTTTGGATCAATAATGTTGATGTCAATCTTTAAAGTAAAAACAACATTTAGTCACTGGGTAACTTACCAGTGGTCAACTTCCAAGAAACTTCTCTTCTGAAGATTTACATTTCATATTGAATATTCAAGGAGAAGAAATATATGGTGGTTTCACTAACTAATTAAATACCATCTATCAGCATTAAAGAATTCAAGGGTGGTCCCTAATGCTTTATTTTCGTTCACATGGATCAACAAATTATTCAACAACATAATTTGTGTTATCAATGGAAATAGTGATTTGGAATAACGTCCCTAGACAACATTGCTGATATGAATCAACAAACCTACTGGAACTGTTAATGTAGCATCTTGTATTAATGTACACTTATTGTAGATTATGTATCTAGTCACTAATTAACTCGAATGGTCACTGGTGTAAGATGTACACTCACTGTCTTTGTGCATATAAATTCACACACAGGAACTCAGTTTGTGTGTGCAATTCATTCCAATCTATAAGTCTTACATGGTATTAGAGCATCCTTGTTAAGTTCTTGTGTGCGTTACACAAAAACAGTGCTAAATCTGTACAACTTCAAAATCAAAACCGAAGGTTACTGTCAAGCAATAGGCCATCCGTCTACTACTATTTCACCGCTCCATTTAATTTAAAGTACTCGTCAGAGAGAGGTGACCACCGCCGGATAAGAATCGTCATCGGAAAGTCTCTCACGTACCATCACATGCCACTCGTCAGTCTGCGCGTGGGCCTCACGGGCTCTGTTGAAGCTGCCGTTTGCCGGCACGTGGGACACCGTCGGACCTTCTTTGCTACCGTACTTGCTCTTTCCAACGAGTCTACTAGTGCCCTTAATTTCATGATTGGACAACTTTTTCTCTTTTCTCCTTTCTTTGTCTGTCACTATTAGTATTCGAAGCTATTGTTCCGTAATTATAAAATGGCCACTGAGACATCATTTGAGTAGAAAATGATGGGTGGTTCCATTCCTATACTTCAACAATTAACAACTAAAAAATTGAATAAAACGAATATTCAACGGTCCATAGCCATTAAGATTGCGCTAACTGGGTATGGTAAACAAAAACATCTGATTGAGTCTGGACCTCCTGAAGCTAATATTAAGTTTGATGCTTCGATCCAAGAAGGTACTCATCTAGTTAGTTCCATGGAGCCCAATATCGCTAACATGTGCACTTATCTTTACACATGTAAAGATATATGGAAATATATTCGTTTATTGTTCTCCAATGATTCACCCAGATGTATGACCTATCACTGGAATTCTTTCAGCTCCAACAATCCGGCAGGCCAGTTACTGAATACTTTGCCTCTCTGAAGCATGTTCATGAGGAGTTGAACTCCTTACAACCATTATCCACAGATATCAATGTGATGTAGAAACAAAGAGAATAAATGGTTGTACTCCATTTTCTTGCCAGCTTAGATTCTGAGTTTGAACCAGTTAAAGCCCAGATTCTTAGTGGAGCTACTTTTCCCTTATTTGCAAAAACCTATTTTACAGTTATGAGGGCCGCTTCTAAGGATTCACCTACCAGTCCAGATTCTGCACATTTTGCCCTAATCAGTCAAACTTCCTCAGACAATAAAAGTCCTCTTTATCAGCCCAAGTCTCAGTCTGGTGAACCTAGTTGTGGTCGTCGATGTTGTGGTACTAGACCTAAATGTTCCAATTGTGGTCGTGTTGGTTCATCTAATGTTCTTGCCCTCTTCAGATAAACTCAGCACAAGTGACTTATCAACTATGACTTTTTCAGGAGAAGAATATGCTAAATTTTTCTAGTGTCAAGTGGCTCACTAGACATCTCTTCTAACAATCTCTTTAGCCCATCGAGATAATTCTACTACTTGTGTGTCCACCTCTTTGCATACATCTTGGGTTATTGATTCTGGTGCTTCAAACCATATGTCTGGAACTTTTTTTTTTTTCCTGATAATCCATGCTCTCTAATGTCACTACAACTAATGGTTTATCTCATCTAGTAAATGGTGTCGGTAAAACTTGTCTAATCTTCTAATTTGTCCTTATCTTCAGTTTTATATGTTCCATCCTTATCTTTTAATCTTTTATCTGTCAGTAAACTCACTAGGCAATTAAATTGCACAGTGACTTTCTTTCCTGATTCTGTGATTATTCAGGATTTGAAGACAAAGAAGAAGATTGGAGAAGGGCATGAAGCTTAGGACGCTATTATCTAGCTGGTTCGTTTGCTTCTTCATCTATCACTTGTTCTACAGCTGCCTCTCCAATTGAGATTTATTGTCGTCTGGGCCATCCGTCTTTTCAAAGGTTGAAATTTATGATTCCAAAGTTTGAGTCAACTTCAGTCTTTAGATTGTGAGTCTTGTTAGTTAGGAAAGCATCACCGTGCTTCCTTAGTCCTAGAGTCAATAACAAGTCCTTAAGTCCTTTCCATTTAGTTCATTCAGATGTAAGGGGACTAAGTCGTGTAATGTCAAAATTGAGGTTCAAATACTTTGTTACGTTTATTAATGATTTTTCAAGACATAATGAAAGACCGTTTTGAGTTATTGTCTATCTTTCAATCCTTTTGTATTGAGATAAAACCTCAATTTGATGTGTCTATCAAGATTCTTCACAGTGACAATGCCAAAGCATATTTTTCTAAACCATTTACTGATTTTATGACCTCACTTCGCACGCTTCATCAATTTTCTTGTTCTCGCACCGCACAACAAAATGGAGTTCTTGAAAAAAGAATTTACATCTGGTTGAAACAACTCATTGGTTAAAGTTTCACATAAAGGTTCCAAAGATTTTTTGGGGGATGCTATTCTCACAGCGTGCTACTTAATCAACAGAATGCCATCTCCTATTCTGAAGAGTTATTCTCCTTATTTTGGGTTGTTTTCCTAGACACCGCTATTTCTTCTTCCTTCATGTATTTTTGGGTATGTTGCATTTGTCCATCAACTTGACAGTGGAACTGATAAGCTTGACCCTTGTGCCACTAAATGTGTCTTTTTGAGATATTCACGGGTATAAAAAGGATATCGATATTACGGTCCTTCTCTCCATCGATATTTTGTATGTGTTGATGTCTCATTCTTCGAAAATATAGTTTTCTTTTCTGATGATTCGTCCGTATCTAATGTAAATGAGAGCCTTCCTTTACCTGTAATTTCATCCTTTCGTCTTTCTTGTCCTAATTTGCAGGCTTACACCCGATGATAGATAGCTTCAGAGTCTTTTCCTGATACTTCAGGCACTTCGTCTTGTCCTATCCAATCTTTAGATCTTGCTCCTGAGTTAGAATTTTGTGATCTTGATCTTCCTGTTGTCCTTTGGAAAGGTAGATGAATTTGTACTTCTTATCCTATTTGTAATTTTGTTTTCTATACAGCCTTGTCTCCATCATATCATACTTTTATTACCTCTTTGTCCACTGTTTTTATTCCTAATTCTGTGTCTGAAGTATTATTTCATTTTAGATAGCGTGATGCCATAAAAAAAGAAATATCAGCTCTTCGAGCTAATGATACGTAGAATTTAGTCACTCTTCCTCTTGACAAATCAATAGTTGGTTGTCGATGGGTGTATAATGTCAAAGTTCACCCTGATGGTTCAGTTGATCAGTTGAAAGCAAGGCTCATTGCCAAGGAGTACACTCAAGTTTATGGCCTTGATTTTTCAAAAACCTTCTCTCTTGTAGTTAAGATTACATCAGTTTGTCTTCTCATTTCTCTTGTTTCCATCTTTCACTAGTCTCTTCATTAGCTAGATGTTAAGAATGCCTTTCTATATGGTGATCTTATAGAGGAAGTGTACATGGAGCAATCTCCTGGGTTTGTTGCTCAAAGGGAGTCTAAATTAGTATGTAAATTAAAAAAAATCATTATATAACCTAAAATAATCCCCTCGTGCATGGTTTGGAAGATTTAGTGTTGTGGTAATGGGATTTGGATTGATACGTTATGGTGTTGATCATTCTGTTTTCTAGTGTCATTCCTATCAAGGAAAGATATAGTTGCTGGTTTATGTGGATGATATTGTAATTACAGGTGATGACACACAAAGAATTCATGATCTGAATATGTTTCAATCTAAATTCAACACCAAAGATTTAGGTCAATTAAAGTATTTTTTGAGTATTGAGATTGCAAGATCACACAAGGGTATTGCCCTTTCTTAGAGAAAATATGTTCTTGATTTGCTGTCTGAAACCGGCATGTTAGGAGCCAAACCAATTGATACTTTAATGGACCCCAATATAAAACTTCTGGCAGACAAGGTAGAATTATTGGATGGTCCTGGTCGATATCGCAGACTAGTCAGGAAATTTAATTATCTAATTGTTACACAACCAGATATCTTATTTGCTATGAGTGTAGTGAGTCAATTCCTTGATGCACCTCAGTCTAGTCGTTAGGATACGATTATTCGTATTTTGAGATATCTAAAAGGTGCACCAGGATATGGTTTGTTGTATCAAGATAATGGTCATACTCTTATTTAAGGTTATATGAATGCAGATTAGGCTGGTTCTCTATCAGATAAACGATTAACTACTGGGTACTATATCTTTGTGGAAGGAAACTTAGTATCCAGGAAAAGTAAAAAACAAACAGTAGTGGCAAGATCGAGTGCAGAATCAAAGTATTAAGGCTATAGCACATACTTCTTGTGAATTGGTTTAGATACTTCATATGTTGACAGAATTAGGAGTTCCTGGATTCCAGCATATGGAATTGTTTTGTGATAATCAAACTGCTGTCCACATAATTTCGAACCCAGTGTTTCATGAGCGAACTAAACATATTAAAGTTGATTGTCACTTTGCCAGAGAAAAGATTTTACAAAATGTCATCAAAACCAACCATGTAAAATTTGAAGATAAATTAACTGATTTATTTACTAAAGCTTTGGGGGAAGTTAGAGTGAGATACATTGCAACAAGCTTGGAACATATGATATACATGTTCTAGCTCGAGGGTGAGTGTTTATGTAGCATGTAGTGTTAATGTACACTTATTGTAGAGAATGCATCTAGTCACTACATAACTCAAATAGTTACTGTTATGGGATAGGCTCCAAGAACGCGTCACGAGACGACTAATCGGAAAGTTCCTCTCAGAACAGGAGGGCTTGTTGCGATTCCTGTCCTTTCTTGCAGAACCTATGGTGATGAGAAGTGGTGAGAGCTCGGTATGAGGGAGCCCTAAAAAAAAACCTCCTGATGTTTTGGTAACTTTTTTCTTACTTTTCATTGAATGGAAACTGCCTTAAATAGGCATACAATGTGTAACAGAACAACAAAGCAATCGGCCATGAAGCCTATAAAATAGCAAAACGAAACACACGAAATAACAACACAAAAAAACGAAATAACAACACAAAAAAACGAAATAACAACCGCCCCAAGTCTTCAGGTCTCCAATCTCATCATGGAGTCATCCGCCTGCCCTCCATCCCTCTTCACTGATAGACTCTGCCCACGAATGAGTCCATAACAGTACTCCCCTCCTGTGGACAGAGCTTGTCCTCAAGCTCAAAAGTGGGATAGGCCTGGCGTAATTCGGTTATTGGCTCCCATGTGGCATCGGAGGATGGATACCCAACCCATTGGACCAAGATTTCCCATGAACCCCTGTTCAGGCGAGAGTTGAGGACGGCGCATGGCTATGGCACTAGTTTGCCATCGATAGCAGGGGGCAAGGAGGGGATTGTCTTTGGTGGCTCGCCGACAAAGGCTTTGAGAAGGGAAACATGGAAAACGTTGTGCATTTTGGAGCTGGAAGGGAGATCCAGTTTGTAAGCTACAGGCCCCACTGCTTGTAGAACACGAAAGGGGCCATAATACTTCGGTGCTAACTTCGACCGGCGGATGCGTGGAATGCTAGATTGTCGCTGTAGATGGAGCCGCAACCATACCCACGAGCCAGTGGCAAAAGAAAGCTCTCGGTGCCCTTTGTCGTAATGTGATTTCATTCCTGCCTGTGCTTGTAAGAGACGGGCTCGAATCTCCTTCAAGACAACATCCCTTTCTTGCAATGCATGATCAACGGCCTCCACCCGAGATGAACCAAGGACATATGAGAGAAGGCGAGGAGGTTCTCGACCATAGACGACCTGAAATGGGGAGCATCGGAGAACCGAATGGTAGGACGTGTTGTAGCAATATTCCACCCATGGAAGCCAATCGACCCATTTGCGCGGCTTGTCGCCCACGAAGCATCGTAGGTACATTTCCACTGTGCGGTTAACGACCTCGGTTTGGCCATCCGTTTGAGGGTGGAAAGCTGAGGAGAGGGCCAACTTAACTCCACAGAGCTTGAACAATTCTTGCCAAAATAAGCTGGTAAAAATGACATCCCTATCACTAACAATAGATTCAGGTAGCCCATGCAAACGGACCATTTCAGAAAAAAATATATGGGCTATTGAGATAGCCGTATACGAATGAGAAATGGGGATGAAATGGGCATGCTTCGAGAACCAATCCACCACAACAAGGAGAACAGATTTACCACTTGACTTGGGAAGACCCTCCACAAAATCCATGGAAATGTTGGACCAAATTTGATGGGGGATCTCCAAAGGGTGCAAGAGTCCTGCTGGGTGTAAGTGTTCCACCTTGCTACGTTGACAAGCCATGCAAGCAGCCACATAATCCTTAATATGGGTTTTCATATTGGCCCAATAAAAATCTTTTTGCACTCGGTGGAGTGTTTTCTATACACCTTCATGCGTAGCATCATGAAATCCTGCCAAGATGGCCTAAATAAGTGGGGATCCTTCTTGCACAAAAATTCGATTTTTGTATAACAGCAACCCATCCTTGATGGTCCATGCATCGGATGCCTTTCCTTCCTCCACTTGTTGCCATAATTTTTGCAACTTTGGATCAGAAGCCACCTCAGCCTTGATTTGTTCGAATAGCAGTATGATGGGTTGGGAGATGGCAAAACAGCTGGCGTTCTCTTCGTTTCGTCGAGAAAGGGCATTTGCTACCCGGTTAAGCCGCCCAGCCCGATATTCCACTACAAAGTCAAAACCCAGAAGCTTGCTAATCCAGTGTTGTTGGGGTGGAGTGGTAAGGCGTTGCTCGAGAAGGAATTTTAGGCTATAGTGATCAGTGCGGGCAATGAAGGTTTGCCCCAGCAAATAAGGCCGCCAGTGACAGACTGCGAGGGCCAATCCGATCAACTCTCTTTCATATGCGACCAGTTTGAAATGTCGCTCTGCAAGCTTGCGGCTAAAAAATGCAATTGGGTGATCGTGTTGCTGTAGAACCGCGCCAATGCCCCCACCCAAGGCATCACATTCAACCACAAATGTGGAAGAAAAATCAAGCAATTGTAATACAGGGGCAGTAGACAATGCAACCTTGAGGCCCTGAAATGCTTCGGTAGCCCTATCATTCCAGACAAAAGAATTTTTTCCTCAATAAACTGGTTAAAGGAGAGGCAATAATACCGTAATTTTTTACGAACTTCCGGTAATATCCTGCAAGCCCCACTCTTGGGAGAGTGCGGTTGTGGCCACTCTTCCACCGTCTTGACTTTACTTTCATCCATGGACACCCCACTGGCACTGATGATATGTCCCAAGTAGGATACCGAAACGTCCCCAAATGCACATTTAGATTTCTTCAGTAATAGTTGATGTGCCCTTAGGAGTGCAAAGACAGCTTTCAGATGCTGCAGGTGTTGTTCTCATGTCTTGCTATACACCAAAATATCGTCAAAAAAAACTAGGACACATTTGCGTAGCAGAGGCTGAAATACCTCATTCATCAAGGACTGAAATGTTGAAGGGGCATTAGTTAATCCGAAAGGGAGCACCAGGAACTCAAAATGCCCGTGGTGGGTGCGGAAGGCCGTCTTTTCGACGTCTTCTGTTGCCATTCTTACTTGGTGGTAACCCAAACGGAGGTCCAATTTTGAGAAAAACCGGGCTCCGTGAAGTTCGTCCAAAAGCTCCTCTACCACTGGAATTGAAAATTTATCCTTCACCGTCTTGCTTTGGTACCAGAAGGACTGGGGAAGAGAACGGCGATCGACTGGGTCGAATTATTCCTTGTTGGAGCGTGACCTCACATTGTTTCTCAATCTCCTCCTTCTGCACATATGGATACCGATAAGGCCGAACCACCACTGGTTCGGTTCCCGGTCGGAGGCATATGCGGTGGTCACATGACTGGAGAGGGGGCAATCTTGTCGGCTCCTGGAATAGGTCTTCGAATTCGGTGAGAAGACTGTCCAATTTAGGCCTAGGTTCTTCGCCCCCTTGTAATTCATGAAATCGAGGGGCTTTTTTTTTTTATGTTGTTCCCTGCAACTTCACCTTTTCTCCATTGACTTCAAAGCTCATGGTCAAAGCTAAGAAATCCCATACAATGGGACCCAACGTGACCAGCCACTTGACTCCTAACACCAAGTCAAAGCCTCCCAAGGGAATAACATAAAGGTCAGCTTTAAAACAACGAGAATCAATCTGGAGAGGAATGTCATTACATAGTCCTTGGCTGGGAATTTTGTCACCATTTGCTACCATCACCGTGAGTCCGTCGGCTTGCTGGAGTGGAAATCCAAGCCTCTTGTAAGCTATCTCACTGATGAAGTTGTGTGTGCTACCGGAATCTATCAAAACCACCATTGGCCAGGCATTGATTTCTGCCCTCACTTGCATCATCTGAGAGAGGCGTTTCCCAGTGATGGCATGCAACGAAATTCCTGGGCCTTCCTCCCCTTCGGACGGCTTTTCTTCTTCCTCCGGAACCTCCCAGTCATGGACTTCCAGCCAAAATAACTTCTTGCACCGGTGGCCATAGGAATAGCGTTCGTCACAATTGTAGCATAGACCCTTGCTCCTCCTTTCCGCCATTTCCTCTCTGCTTAGCCATTTGATAATTGGGGCTGGAGCACTGCCCAAGCTACTGGCCATAGATCCGCTGGTCCCTTTGTTGGGTTTGGCCACCAAGGATGCGCCAGAGAGGCTAGAAGATTTTGCCGGCATCGCTGTTGCTGTGGATTTTGGGGCCACCCAGCTGCTGCTCTTCCACTTGATCTCTGGGGTTCCTCCGCATTGTTGTCGCCGTTCAAAAGTCCTGGCCAAGCTCATTGCGGTAACCAGGTTCGGAGGGTTCTGCAACTCTACATCAATTCATAATGATTCTAATAACCCAGCCGTGAAAAGATCTACCTGTTGATTGGGCTGGACCGATGTTGCCCTAGCTAACAAGGACTGGAATTTACGCTGGTAGTCCTCCACCGAGCCCACTTGTTTGAGGTTCGCCAATTCGCTCAACGGGTTTGAGCGAACCGGGGGCCCAAAACGCAGGTTACAATAGTTCTTAAATTCAGCCCAAGTAAGATTGGGCTCCTCGATTTCCAAACGATAAAACCAAAGGAATGCATCCCCTGTCAGATGGAACGCAGCCAATCCAACCTTATCCGCCTCTCGCATATTCTGATTGTGGAAGAAGTGCTCACAGCGATGGATCCATCCCAAGGGATCCTCGGATCCGTCGTATGTTGGGAAATCAAGCTTGGTGTAGCGAGGCACAAGGTGAGTACCCTGGCGTCCTTCCCGCCCTTCTTCTTGACGCATCCCAGGTTCTCTTGCGGTGCTGCTTTCTTCCCCTTGTTGGCTGCTCTTCATTAGGGTTGCTAGTTGCTGAGTGATAGCTTCAATCCGGGCATGGTCTTGTTGTCGTTGATCCTCCATTCGTTGCATGAAGGCTCGGATTTCGTTCTGGAAGCTTGAGGAATCTCCCATGGCGCGTGGCTCTGATACCAAGTTGTTATGGGATAGGCTCCAAGAACACGTCACGGGACGACTAATCGGAAAGTTCCTCTCAGAATAGGAAGGCTTGTTGCGATTCCTGTCCTTTCTTGCAGAACCTATGGTGATGAGAAGTGGTGAGAGCTCGGTATGAGGGAGCCCTAAAAAAAAACCTCCTGATGTTTTGGTAACTTTTTTCTTACTTTTCATTGAATGGAAACTGCCTTAAATAGGCATACAATGTGTAACAGAACAACAAAGCAATCGGCCATGAAGCCTATAAAATAGCAAAACGAAACACACGAAATAACAACACAAAAACACGAAATAACAACCGCCCCAAGTCTTCAGGTCTCCAATCTCATCGTGGAGTCATCCGCCTGCCCTCCATCCCTCTTCGCTGATAGACTCTGCCCACGAATGAGTCCATAACAATTACCGATGCAAGATGTACAATCACTGTCTTTGTGTATATAAATTCATACATAGGAACTCAATTTGTGTGTAGAATTCATTCCAATCTATAAGTCTAGTAGAAACCTTTATAAAGCTTTAGAAGGCGAGAATGAAGTTGACTTCTCCTGGAAGAGCACGTGGAAGAGTGGAAGTATGGAGCTTATCTTATTAATGGAAGAGCACGTGGAACAGTAGAAGTTGTGTTTTCGACTCACAAGCTTACCTTATTAATAAGATTCTTCTCAGAAAATTTAAGTGATTCTGCTTCCTCCTTTGATTGGCTGGCTTTAACTTTGCCTTTCACAACCTCCAACTACAAGGTAAAATGTTACCATGAGCAGTGATTTCTTCTTTTAACCTTTTTTTTAATAATCAAGTATAAAATGTAAAAGAGAATTATAGAAACCCACCAAAAGGGATGCTGCCTATACAATTACATGCATATTTTTATTATGAGAATTATTGAATGTTCACAATTTAGAACCCCAATAAAATATGGAATGGAAGGCAAAATTATATTTGGTGAAGAAAAGAAAACTAAAAATCAGCCGTCATGAAATCTCCTGCTTATACACGAGATTACAACAAAAATAGACCCGTCATAGCAGCCCACAAATTGAAGGGGAAAAGATTCTAATAATTAACTTGATGACTTGATTCTAATCCACAGAGTGAATACCAGACTAGAGAAATTCAAGACTGTGTTAGGAACAACCTTCTGTGCAAGGATTAGCAGATATGCTATATACTGTAGATGATTGTTGACTGTGAAAGATGCAACTTTTGGTACTCTTGACATTATTTGCTTTCAATTTGAAGTAAAATTAAATTTATCCAAGGATGTTAAAAAAAAAGCAGTGATACTGAAATTTAGATCACCTCACGAAACAAAGCATTGATTTGTCTCATGTCCTTCTCTGCCAAATCCAAGAATACCTGAGAAATAATAAGTAGAAGTATCATGACACAGAACAAAGACAGTAAACTCAAATGCAGTTCTTTAAACATACTAACCAAGGTTCAAGAAGTGAAATGAATGTTGAAAATTGATTTCAAAAATTACACTCCAAAGATGTGCAGGGATTATCATTGCTTGGAAAAATATTAAAAGCTTAGATAGCCAATCTCGAAGCCTAGTTTCCTTACTCTCTTGTAATACCTTTCTTTCTTGTATTTTCCTTGTCCTCTTCCAAGTGGACATCTTGCCCACTGTTTTTATATCTATCTCCATTTCTTTTTAATAAAATTCCGTTAAATATAAAAAATATATTTATTAAAAGCTTAGGTGCCAAGCGTGAGAATGTGAATTTGACTACAAGAGAAATCACCTGAAAATATTGCCAAAAGTAAGGTTTGTCCCCAAGCTTACCCAAGCCAGCACTCTAGCATGGGCATCAACACTGGGTATTGTCCTCAAGTTATTATTAGAAGCGCAGTACAAGCACATCAGGGATTTACAATACTTCAAAAATGCCATGACAGCTACACCAAGCCAATTATTAGATTATTAATATTCAAACTTTTCCTTCTGAACTCCCACATCAGCAATACGAATCATTACTTCATGGTAATAAACTAAATATATTAACTGTGCATGCAAAGATCTATCAGACACCTCCTTGTAGTAGACACAATGAATGGAAGTACTCACTTTAAGCAAATGCTAGGAATGAACAGCAATTGAGCTACATTACGTACCTGTTGCCTACGCTTCACAGGAAGCTCAGAAAGAACATCCTTCTTGAGTCTACGGATCATCACTGTTGCTTTCATCAAGTTGTGAAGCTCCTCATGATTACTGGCACCTTGATAGATACCAAATATACCCTACAGTATCATCATTAGAAGCAGCAACAGCCTTCACTACGTGGCATCAAAGCCACAATTAAAAGTCAAATTATCTATTTATACAATGAAGAGTTTAACTTACACCCTTGCAATATCTGTTACCGTACTCATGAACATTCTTATATACGTTGGGATACAAAGCTTCCAACTGCCAAGCATACAAAAGTTCACGCTATTATTTGTAGATGCATTGAAGCATAACCATGCCGTAGGTTATAAAAATATAACTAAAAAGTACCTGTTTGAATAACTCAATTGGTCTTGATAATGCAGGAGTTCCACTGAGCAATATTGCAAATTGGGCTTTCTAAAAATTATTAAATTGTTAGTTTGACTGTCATGGAAATTAAATGTACACAAGGTTGCTAAAATCTTGATTTCAATCTCAAAATCTTATGATTCTACTACATTAGGGTGAGAAAACTTGCTGATTTGCATAAAAATTTTAATAGGGATAAAATACGTAAAATCTCGATTTTGGGATGTAAAATTAGTAAAATCTCAATTTCATAGAGGAATTTACCTATTTTAAAAATTGAGAGGTTTATGTGTAATTTTGTCAAACAAAATAGATTTTTATGGTTTTTTCCCCCTTTGTTTTCAAGTGATAGGCCACAAATGTTTCACTGATTACTTATTCTAGTAGAATTTTCTGATTGTGTAACATTATTATTTTTTGTACTATACTAGTTGAAGACCATGTGCATTGTTCCATAAAATTGACTACCGTAAATTAAATGTAGTAGTTTGGTAGAATTTTTTAATTGTGTAACATTATTGTTTTTTGTACTATACTAGTTGAAGACCATGTACATTGTTCCACAAAATTGACTACCGCAAATTAAATGTAGTAATTAGGATGGAAACCAAGAGACTCATAATAAAATATTACAAATAGATTTCTAATTCTACAAAATTTAATTAAAATCAAGCTAATATTTTAAGGTTAATTGTATAGGTCGCACCAGAGACTTTAAAGGTTTTAATTGTATAATTGGGTAAAACAGAGTATAGAACTAGATCTCGAATCATTTGTGAGCTTTGTTGAATGTTTGTTTTGTCGATATGGGTGGGTTTTGTACATGGCATTTTCATGATGCCAGTCTTTTCTCTCATCTTACTTATAAATTTTTTTATTTATCAACAAAAATCTAAATGAAGAAATTATAGTATAATAGACTATATTTTCATGTGATATGATTTAAGGCAAAATCTTATGATTGCACAATTTGAGCTCTAAATGAAAAAATTGTATTATAAATAGACTATATTTTCATGTGATATGCTGTAAGGTAAAATCTTATGATTTTACAACAAGATTTTCCAGACCCTCCACTAATTTTAGATAGAATCTTGATTTTAACAACCTTAGATGTGCATGCACGTAAGAAATAGAGAACCTGTAATATAGGAAGTGAAGCACTTGTTCGCTTTGCTTGGGCATTCTTCAAAAAATGTGATTCATCTGCAATTACAACCTGAATAAACATATTATCATCCATGGAAGAGGAACAAGCTCAAGAAGTGCAAATATACATATTAAGGAATCCATATTAATAAGATATAGTTTTAAGTGTTTGCCCCAGTTTACATGGCTTTCTAAAGGTAATACATGTGAAGCATGTATTTATCATATATGTGCAAAGGAATATGTGATGGCCCATCTGGAACGTGGGGTTGACCAATACCAAATAAACAAACATACCAGAATGAATGTCTTCACCGATAATTTTGAGTGGATTTTTTTAACATTTCTACACTTAGCGCTCACTTATTGTCCCCTGCCCATTCTTTCTCAGGTAAAATACTGAAGCGGCCAAGATAGCAGGAAGCTACCAAAATGTTTAAAAACTACTACGATGAATAGGATTTCATGTGAACTGTGTCTTGCCCCTGCTTTACTGTTTGCTATCCCAGTACTATTTTTTTACCCCTAGAAACAAATAGAATAATATAGAGATGATACTAAGAAACAAAAGCCGCTACTTTCTTACAAGTGAAAACATCAGATTGCCTGTCTCTCTCTCTCTTTGCCACTGCAGACCTGGCTGCCCAATACTTTTCCAAATTCTAAGAGCATAGGAAATAGACTAAACACAACTTAGCCTTTTGTCAACTAAATGGGGTTGGCTACAAGGATCATTTTTCTCCACACCGGTTGGTTAAGAGTCATTTTCTCTGTAAACCACATCTAACCATGTCTTTCGTTATTATTTCAACCCACATTGATTTTAGTCTACCCTGCCCCCTCACATTACCCACAATTTGAATATTGTCGCTCCAACTAACCGGTGCATCGATCGATCTCCGTTATATATGACCAAACAACCTTAACCAATTTTTCTTCAATTTATCTTCAATTGGTGCTATCTCTACCATCTCATGAATCTAGTCATTTCTAATCCTATATTTTCTCATTTTACCACACATCCACCATAGTATTCTCATATCGGATACATTCATTTTATTAGCATGTTTTAGTTGCCCAACATTCTAGCAAGTGCAACCATTGTCCTATAAAATCTTCCTTTTAAAATTTAAAGTTTTACAGCTATCACAGAAAACCCCTTATGCATTCCTCCACTTTATTTGACTTACATCCGCTCTGCTTGAATGATAGACCTAAGTATAAAAATTGTGCACTCTTTTAAGTATTTCCTAACCTTCAATTCTAACCATTACTTCAGTTGTATTTTGGGTACCATTAAATTTACATTCCATATATTAAGATTTAGTCATATACTTATCCTAAATTTTAGTAACTCTATCCTTTTCACCACAATCTGGACTTTAAATTTACTCCATCTTCTGTCTCATCTACTAAAACTATACCTTCATCAAACCACATACACCATGGCACTTCTTCTTGTATATGTCAAATCAAGTCATCTATAACTAAAGCAAAAAGATAAGGACTTAATGCAAAACCTTGATAAAGACCTATGGTCACAGGAAAGTCACTAGTGCCCTCAACAGTTGACCTCAATAAGATCATTACACCCCTATAAATATCTTGTATCATCTCAATATACCTAGATGTGACACCAACGCCCACCAAATAAAATCTCTAGGTACCCCATCATAAGCTTTCTCTAAATCTAAAAAAATCATATGAAAATCTTTCTATTTTTCGCTATATCTCTCCATTAATCATCTTAATAGGTAGATTGCCTCCATAGTTGACCTCCCTCTCATAAATCCAAAATGATTGTCCGATATGATTGTTTCAAGTCCTAACTTATGTTCAATTACTCATAGGATGAGACTTGAAACAACTATATCTTATTTAATAAATAGACTATAGAGTACTAATTTATAAACAATAAAAACATATGAGGTAAACTAAAAATAAGACTTACAGTGCAAAGATTTGGATAGGTATGTTTTTTTCATCTTGACCAGTACAAATCAACATTGTGATGAGAACAAAATCAAAGGATCATTTATTAATTCAACAGCAGGATTATCAGAGCAAAAGCAATAGTATCACAAAGCGTGCACGTACCATGGACACATATACGACACCAAAGGTAAACAGTATTGGTTAGAAATGTCAAGGACATGGCATGCAGTTCAAACGTAATGCCTTTCTAATTTTGACTGATTTGTTCAAAATGAATCTGAAGAAATATAAGATGCGTAAACCTTTGATATAAGTTGCAACTACCTTCCCCTTTCCCTTTTTCACAACTATTTTCCTTTCTATCCTAAAAGGTATTGGTGTTGAATTGTTTTGACCAAGTGTATGCCGTTGAATTTATACCAAAAAACTTCAGACACCATAACCAGAATCCTACATACTTCAAGGCATGTAGCATGAATGCCATGACAGATAGTGTTAAAAGTGGACAAAACCCCATTTAAAGAGTAACTCTGTTTTATAATCCTTAGGACCTTAAGCTATGTTTGATATGCACGAATAGAATGAAGTGGAAATTGAATGCAATGACTATTCCCCCTCCTTTATTTGGTAAACAATACCAGAATAGAATGATCCTTTCTGTTCATTGTAAAATATATGCTAGTAGTAGCATATATGTATTTATGGTAGTATCGATATTTAGGAGAATCGTGATTGATAAGTATTTCATATCTTATATAGACTCTTAAGACTATAAATACAAACCGCAAGACCACTCAATGGTATGTCTCGTTTTACCAAATTCTCTATACTCTAATATGGAATTAGAGCAGAGATTTTGATTTTCCTTTTCTTTCTTCGTAGGGTTCTTGTATATGTATCAAGAAAATCGTAGATAGTCTTGGGTATTGTGTCTATGTCAAACCCTTATGACCCTCATTGTTCTTGCATCTCTATCAAGAACACAACGTTCCAGAAGGACCTGTTGTTCATCATCAACCAAAGCCACCATCGTCAACAACCTCCTCTAGTATAAACAACCTCATCCATTATCAGAGCAGTCATCGACGATCGCTCTACCACTCCTTAATTACCTAGGAGTAGCGCATCACACTGATGACCAACTAGAGCCAACCCTTGAAGATGGTCGGCCCCTGATACGCTGCCACGCCCACAACATTGGAGCCCATTAGATCAACTCTTAGAGCATTCTCTTTGAGCACCTAAGCACATGGTGAAATTCTATAACTTTTCGATCAAAATATTGTTGGGTTTGCCGAAAAGTCACCGGAAGGGCTGTTTCAGGTCGCCAGAGCTCATAGGAAAAGCGCAAAATGGTTCGCCGGAGGAAGTCTGCAGAAAAGGGTGTTCTAGACATCCTCTATAACTCTTTGGAGAGCTGCCGAAGCTCCGATGGGATTCAGAAGGGTGCCGGAAGGTTCGCCAGAGGCTGGCATTACCGGTTGTAGCCAGCGGTGGACTCGAATGCTCGAAACGCACTCACACAAGTAGGGAGAGATCACTGAGAGTGAATCTCACTCGCCGCAAGTTTGTTGGTGTGTGGGCACAAGTGGTAGCCTGCTTGGTGGAACTTGCTAGCACGAGGTGAGCCTATTCGCGGCATTGCTTGGCTTCGTTGGTGAGAGTTGGCTTAGACAGATTGGGTGATAGCTATGAAGTGATGTGGACTGTCGAAGACCAATTGTGATGATGGTCAACAATTGTCAATAGTAACAAGGTTGAGCAAAGACGAGCGAAGGTTATTCAATGGGTTAACCTTCGCTGGTGACGAGGCTTCTGATGACAATCAACAATGTGAGTATTAACACGGCTAGGGTTTCAAACAGTGATCGTGAATCGATTTGCTTTGATACCAATTGACGTAGCACAACGGAACAAGAACTCAAGAACAAGAGTAAAAATAATAACTAAATAAATAACTAAAAACTCTCAATTCAATTTCATACTAAGTTGTCTCTCTCTTACAATTCCTAACCTTTATATAGATTAGCGCTAAAAATCAAATGAAATAAAATCTTCTTATCTAAGGTAAGTAAATAACATAAATTAAGGAAAGTAAATAAATCAATTCCAAAAATCCTCAATGCCTAAATAATCCTATCCAATTCATTATGGAAACGTCTTCCGACAGTATCAAGTGATACACAACGTTTCAATTTTTTAGCTTAAAAAAAATCAAAGAAATTATAGAAAAATTCTAAATAACAAAACGAATCTATTACATAACCAAAAATATCATAACTATTTTATTAAATAATATTTTATTTAATTTTAGGCTCAATATTGGTCGATATTATAACAATTGCTCTCATGAGCCCTTCAGGTGACTATAATAATCAGACAATGATCTCTCTTTGCTTTGTAGAAAATATTTGCTCATACAACCCATAAACTCCAGAAATATTACTCTTCTAAGAGTAAGACGCAGCAAGACAATCTCATATTTTTTTAGATGAATCACAGAATTCAATAGTAGTTGCAATTGAATCCCCCAAATTGTGCCACAGAAGGCCCATAACAATAGCATCCTCACTCATTCAAACACGATAGTGACGATCATTGGGAGAAGGTGACTCATCAGTGATATAATGCACCTTGTCTTTCCCACAAAGAAACGTTTTTACCACATGTACCAAACTCAAATAATTCTCACCATGTAATTATTTGACGTGATGGAGCAAGGGATGTCATAAGCCTTAGGATGACCGATTGAGGCAATATTTGAGTAGATGGAGTCTCGAGCTTTGACAAAATGAATAAATCAACAAATAAACAATTACATTAGTCTGAACTGCAACAATTTTGAATGAAGGAGACTTGTAGAAATCTGATGCAAAGCCTCCAACAAGCAAGAAACAAGATGCACAATTATCAACAATCAAGAACATAGAAGAAACAACCAGAACTACCAGCAAAGACATTACAAATAAGTCCAAAACAGAGGCAAAAGAGCATAAAAAGATCAATTGGAGCAACAAACAAGCGGTTGTAGCAAGAACTAAGGTGATTGAAGTAACAAACAACAATCAGAACTTAGTAAGTCTTCCAAAACATCAAAAAAGGAGAGGACAACAATCACCTACATCAAGTGATTGCCATCAGAAGATGGCAAAAAGTCTCCAGCAGGGGCAGGGGCACGTGCCGAAGATTCCTAGGCGCGTGAGATCCAGACTAGCGAAAGGAGAAGGCATGTGAGAGTGCGTCCAGCTATTTCTGGCGATGAGCTCAAGTGGGCTGCGATCGCTAGTCATCAACGATGTTGTTGGTAATGTCAAAGGTCAACTCCGGTGACCAGAGATGATATTGGTGACAAAGTACAATGGTGGCTTCTAGAGTTTCCGACTAAAGTTTTATCATTATTACTATTGGAATCAAGTTGGCTCTGATACCAAGTTCAGAGAAAAGGAGAGATTCTGAGAGAATTAATTTCCCTAGCTCTCTAATTATATTTATAATAAGAGATTACAACGAATAAGAAAGCTACAACAATGAGATAACATAGCTGTCAACTATATGAAAAGAAACCAATCTCTATCAGAAAGCCAATTATTCACACATATTCTAACAAAACAAATACACAATCAAGTAGTAAATTGCTCATGAATGCAATTTATGGATTCACCTAGGTCCAGTACAAATTAGTATGCTTTGGAAGCATGAAATTCAAACTTTCAGTAGAAAAATATGAGATTAGAATACTCAAAATACTAGATATGCTTGCCTTAAAATCTGATGCCAATATAATGTTCTGCAACTTGGGGACAATATCATAAGATATAATATTGAACTTGCCATCAAGATTAATAGAATCCTTGGTGTTTGACTGCACTATCGTGAAGCCACCCTTGTTTGACCCACCCCATTGAGATAAAACCACCTGACAAAAAATCCATATTAGAAGCAAAACTAAACTGAACAAGAAACGTGCATGTGATAGTAACCTAGGTATGACCATGTGTTTGTCGACTGTGTTAGTGGTCGTGGAGTTCATTTGAGGAAACAGATTTTAAAGGATAAGAACAGACAACAGAAACAAAGCAAACAAATCTGCAAGTAATTTACTGTGAAAATCAATGTCAAGTTAAAAAACTAACCAATACCAAGTCAGCTATACCCATAAATGTCAAAATCTAAGACATGATGTAATGGTAAAATTGTTAACACTTCAGAGAGAGAGAGAGTAATGGTAGTATTCTTATTTTCTAACAGAAAAAAATAAATTATTAAATAACATACTAGAAAGTTTTAGGGGGGGGGGGG
>JAVXUM010000053.1:6526-18120 GCA_035590655.1 Pouteria glomerata
GGGAGAGGGGGTGTTTGGGTTTAACAACCGCTTCAAAACCGGCCGACCGTTTAATTGTACCGGTCGTATAATACACTTTTTCACTACCGCTTATTAGCGGTCGAGCGTTCTTCCGTCTCCTATCCCCTCTTTTTTAGTAGTGATACCATCTTATATATGTGGCATTTTTTAAAAAGTGTTGTTGAAATATAAGCAAATTAGAGTGATGTAATGATATTTTATATCATTCACTTATTAATTATGACATTTTTTAAGTAATATCATTAAATAATAATTAAATTGTAATGATATAACAATATTTTATTAAAAATATATGCCACTATTTTGATAGTTGTGGTATTTTTGAAAAAAAAAATCATTGATTCCCAAGTAAATTATAAAAATTTCATGACATTTTTTAGAGAATGCAACCAATTGCCTATTAGTAATGTCATTTTTATAAAATGCCATTAAATAACAAATAGATTATTATAATTTAATGACATTTTAGTAAAAAAAAAAATCAGTCTTAGTTGTACAATAATTATGATATTTTTAAAAAATTTTCATTAAATTTCAAATAAAATCTAATTAGTTAATGACACTTCATTAGAGAAATGTAATTATTTTTAACAATTGTGATACTTTCTTCTCTTTCATTCAATTCCATTCTCTTATCTTCTTTTTTTTCATTCACAAAATTTATATTTTTGTGTCTCATATCGAAAAATATTATTACTTTACTTACTTTTTTTTTTTTGGGCATATATATAAAACTACTAGTTTCCGGCATATAATTTTAAATAGTTTAAATGAACTTATAGATTCTTTAAAAGGACCCACTTGTTTAATTATAAATTTAATATAATTATAAAATTTACTTATTTCAAACACATTAGGTATTAAATAAAAATAGAAATAAAAAATTAAATTAAATTAAAAATAAAAAATGCATAAACATATAATAATAGTGTTATTTCTTTTATAATAATTCGATTCTATTGGCATTTCAAAGTGCCATTTAAGGATTATATAAAAACACTTTTAAAGTAATGAAATTTATATAAAGTCATTTCAATATGCTAATAGCGAATATATTTAATGACATTTGAAAATGTAAAAAATAATATATATTTTGGTATTTAAAGTGTCATAAAAGAAATCAAGTTATCTTACTAGAATAACACTTTTGAATGCCATAAAGAGTGCAATTGACACATAGTATGACATAGGCATTCTTTACATTTCTTGAAAAAATAGCATTGGAAGATGTTTGTAGTGATAATTATGATTGCCATTGAATCCATATTTTGTTATACTAAATTTGATAAAAGTTATGCGTTCATAATTCATATAGTAAGATAAAAAGTAAATAATTTTTAAAAATTTTTAGTATTTTTCAGAGTTCCAAATAGGGCCTACGTATTTAACAATTCAAAATTTATTTATTTTTCTTTTTTTTTTTTATTTCAAAAATAGACACTTTAAAACTTAATTACTATAATTTTCCTTTTGAAACTGACTTAAGTATTATAATTATACTTTAATTTTTGTGCAAAAGATTTGTGTCCTACACTCCTAGATACGCCAGGTTAATAATTGATGTCATTTGGAGCGTAGTTAGGCATTGCTCCACTAATTCAACAAGTGATGTTGCAAAATACAATCTTTACAAAGGAGCACTCAAGTTGATAGCGGCTTTGCGATTGATCCTGAAATATAATAAAATTTATCATTATAGAATCTTCTCTTTGTAATTTACAGTGAGTTGTAGTATTGTTTTTCTAGGATTTATATTTGGCTAAGATAATATTTCGCGATCTTTTTCTCTCACTTGAATAATGTTATCCCACTTCAAATCTACATCAAGTGATATCAGTGTTTTTAAACAATCTAATTTGTCTAAATAAAAATCACAATAATCACGAGTTTTTTTTTTTATTTAATTTTTTTATGTGTTGGTACATTCCTACGATGGGCCAAATATGCTTGCCTGCAGATGAATGTCTATGGGCTGTTTGATAAAAAAAAAAAAAAAAAAATTGACAAAAAGTACAGTAAAAATACATATAATTTGATATAAAAGTGATATGTGTTAAAATTTAATTAAAAAAAATACGAAAAATAATTAAATTTTAATAAAATTTAATAAATTTTGGTAACTCAAACAGAGCCTAAATTGTAGAAGAGCTGATGAGTGTCATTTCAGCTCCAACATTGTTCGCATACGTGCGATGTTATCTTGCCATTACTCTAGTAAAATAGTATCACCCCTACAACTTCGAAATCCGGAAAATGATATGAATATATAAGAACTTATTCAACTCAAATAAAAACTTAAACTAAAATTAAATCATTTCAAACATTTAATTAGATCATCTAAGCATCTGTCTAGTTTTCATATAAAATAATATTAAATAATAACATAAATAATGAAAGATTGCTTATTAGTAACCAAACTCGAAGGCTTACATGGTTATAATAGTATAACAATAATATTACAATTTTCTTAAAATAAAATCATAAATCTAAGTTTAAGACCCATACAGCGAGGTCGTACAAATAAAGGTACGATAATCTAGATTCAAATAACTAAAGGAAAGAATACTGTCTCTCAATCAATCTAAACATCTAATCTCCATCACGTTTAACTACATCAAATACTCAAGAGTTAATTTAATTAAAAACAATAATATCAAGCAAAGTTAAGTTTAGACTTAGTTACTCAGGCTTAAGTTATTTATTTATGTATCTCATCTCGAGAATCATATCACTATAATTCTTAAATTTACTATTTTAAATAACAACAAAACTCATTATAATTAATAATTTCAATATTTTAACATATAACAATAATCAATGAAATCTCATATAATGGGGAAGCTAAAATGTAATGCCAATACAACCTCTAGTCCACTGTCTAATTCCACTAAGAAGTCATGTTACAACCCATGGTCTTACCATACCATTTACCTCTTACAACCAATTATGCATACACAAAATTAGTACTAGTGGAGAAACAGTGTTAACAACCTCTGTCAACAATGCATGCCATACTCAAAGCATGCATAAAATGATAATTTTAGGTTTTCAAGAAACATATCATATCAAGTGGGCCAAACAACGCGCAAAAAAGGTTAACTAGAGCCCCCTTGCAATAAGGTCGATGGCAAGCAGTGAACTCCTGCAGGAACTCTCTGGCAACACTTGGAAAATGCAAAGAGCATCTTTAAGACACTAATGCTAGCGAGAAGCTCGTAAGCAACCGGCGAAAAAATATTGACAACCAAATTTACAACTGCAGGCCTTCTGAGAAGTTCGCTCCTGCGAGCTTAGTGTAGATATGAGTTGAAACCAGTTCAATCCGGGTCCTCTGATCCACCTTCGGGAAATTCAAGTCTAGAATCGGACCCACAACTGACAACAACCGAACATATACTAAGATTATCCAACAAAATCCACTAAAATCAAGATTTAGCATATATATGACTACATATATATATATATGCACATACATATACACACAACTCAACTTATCCTAAATCAATAATATATATATATCAAAGTGATCCAACAAAGTCCACTAAAATCAAGATTCAACATATATATGACCACATATATACATATAAATATGTACATACATATACACACAACTCAACTTCATCCTAAATCAATAACATATATATATCAAAGTGACCTATATCATCTAAGAAGCAATAACTTTAATGAGTTTCCCTCACCTATCTTGAATTTAAAGACGATAAGAGGAAACTTTTCGAAGAAACCCGTGAAGTACATCAACTTCAACGGCTTAGGTCTCTCATCAGGAGCCAAATCAACTTAAATGGACGTCGCTAAAAATAAATATAAGGTGTCACAAATAATGTTAATTGATAGTTTTGTATTAATTGTCACCCATCACGGAATAAAATTAAGAGTAGATGTAGAAGAGTTATATGGCTATATCATTTGCATCCCCATTATTACTCATATATTTATGTATATTGATATATGTTTATGTTGTACACTGTTGATAATGTACACTTGTGCACATTTTCACAGTTCTTACTGAGCTGCTAAGCTTTCATTTTCTATTTTTCAAGTGATTCTTATAGAGCTTGAATTAGTTATTCGGAATTGAACTGAATTAGTTGATTGACAGTTTACCACTTGCTAGCATATTTAGGTGCGTTTGGTGGAACCAAAAACGTGATTTGAGTAATTTTTGATTGTTTGCAATGAAATCACGTTTTTTAGAGATGAATAGTAAAATTTTTTAACTTTTATGTTAATTTTTTGTATTTTTAAATCTGTCAAAATAATTTTTTGAGTTCGTCGGAACAGATTTAAAATATATAGTGGACATTTTCAAATCTAGCGTTAAACTCGTTAAAACGGTTTTGAAATTTCATAAAAAATTATTGACAATGGATCTTATTTAGTAGCTGGGATGACGATAATTACATTGAAAAAAAAATTACAACTATTTCATTAATCGAATTCGAGTTATGTAATTTTTTTTAAAAGATATTGACTTTTGTTTTTAAAGTTAGAATATGTGTAAATGTGTAAAAAAGATAACATAAAATTTCAGAAAATTTTAAAGATTTTCAGAATTTTTTTATACACCAAACAACCCCTTAATTATATGTTTAATTCTATGACTCCTAGTGTGGGTTTTGAGACCTGCAGACTTGTATAGATATTATCCTTTGAGATGATTATGTTTGTTGGTTCACCACGAAAAATTTTATATATATGATGTGTTTGTGATGTTATGGTGACCGAAGGCTTAATTTGACAGTTAGTTGGGCAAGGTATTTGATGTTGTTATATTAATATGGATCTGTGAATAAGGGGCATATAATTTATAAGGTTTTGTTACAATTATTAAAAGTAGGTGTAATTTACCATGTCCAAGTGAGGTTAAAAATTTTCAAGGCAATAGTTGGTTCCAAGTCGGCAGGCCCTGTGTATGCCACTACTATATAAAGGGCCTTGGTGCAAAGCTTTTTATCTCCACCTCTCTGCCTCTTTCTAAGTTTGCTAGTGAGAATATATTGTTGGTTGCTCTTCCTAAGATTAGATAAATATGGCTCTAGTTGGTAAGTCGGAGGTTGAAGTAGAGATCCAATCTTCTGCTGAGAAGTTTTACCATATTTTCAGGAGTAGAGCTCACAATATACCCAACATCTGCCCCGGAAAAGTTCAAGCAATAGACTTGCACAAAGGCGATTGGGATAAAGAGGGCTCTGTCAAGCTTTGGAATTATGCCCTTGGTAAGGCAAACCTGACTCATGAAACCGAACTAAGTTATGCTAATACAACGGACATTTGTATAACCTAATATTAACATCAAACTAATTAAGGTATACATAAAAATCTTCCTCCATTTATTTTTATTACGAATTAAATTTTGCGAGAAATTATATAACATTTTTTTCATTTCTTTACATTCGGATTCATTTTTATAGAAAGTGAATATGTTTACTTTGATCGTCAACCTACAAAAACTCTAATCCTTTCTTTGAATTCGGAACTGATTGTATTAAAATAAAATCAAGTATGCATGGCTGAGTTATAATATATATAATATATATTCATATTTACATGCCTGATTGCTCTCTCCCTTTTTTTTTTTTTTTTGGTCTATATATGTATTCTCTCTCGATCCTCGTTCACATAAATTAGGTTATGTAAGTTATGCAATAATTTGCGCCAACTAGTTCGTGGGTTGAGAGTGTCTACCGTTACTCGTTGCAAAATTTGTTACCAATCAATTAACCTCAAGGTTATGAACTCCTCCCCATGTAGATCCATTGATATTCAATTGTTGGGTTTGCGTATAATCCAAAATGTTTGTTTTAATTTAATACTACATTTATTTTTTTTACAGTAATTCAATACCACATGTCCTCTTCTCCATTCTACTATTGAATAACTAAACCCCCAAAATCATATTAAATGGAAACTAACCTTTCAAGTATGGGCGGAGGTATGCAAGGGTTAAGAAGAGATGAGCTGAACTAAAATTTTGGCCTAAACGTTTTCAGGCTTTGGTTGAATTCAAAATAACTTTCAGCATTTTTGGTAGCATTTTTTCGTATTATATGATTTTTTTATTAAAATTTAATTTTCTTTTTAAAAAGTTATAATTTTAAGACGTGTTATTAGCATTTGTAACAAAAAATTAAAAATTTTGCATCTATTTGGGCAAAAGTTAGTAAAAGAAATTAATTTTTTTTCTTACATTTTTAGCTAAACGGATAGTTTTTATTCAAACGAGCAGAAAATTTTCAATCTTTTTTTTACAAATGTAATTAACATGTTTAAAAGTCATGTTTTCTTAAAAAACCTAAACTTTGGTTAAAATAAGACATATAAGACAAAGAAAATTCTAGCCAAAAAGTTAGATAACTTTTTTGAATTCAAACTTACTCTTAGCAGCAATAGCATATAATATTTTAGCTTAACTATTTATAACTCAATTTATTATTCAGACATACTCCAATTAAATACTCAGTCTATAACTCAAGACGAGAAAAATTACTAACCTAATTTAATACCCAACCTATAGCGTAAAGTGAAAAAAATTTTCAAAAGTTATGCCAATTTCATGCGCTCAATAGATGGAAAAAATTAGTGCTCGCAAATATTTTTTTGAACACTAAAAAAATAATATGTAAATAAAAGAAAAATGCCCACTAATTTTTACTGAATTGAGTCAATGTAAAACCATAGATGACAATGCCGAATCTGTCAAGGAGACAGTCGAAGCCATAGATGATGAAAACAAGACAATTTCTTTCAATGTCCTCGAAGGAGACGTCATGAAGAATTACAAGAGTTTCAAATCCATGCTTCAAGTTGTGGAAAAGGGTGAGGGGGCCTTAGTGAAATGGACCGTGGACTACGAGAGAGCTAATGAAAATGTTTCAGCCCCAGATAAGTATATGAACCTGGCGGTCAGTATTACTAAAGACATTGATGCCCACCTTCTCAAGGCATAGACACAGATCACATACCCTTCAGTAGCTGTGTGAAGTTATATATATATATATATATGGTAAGAGTTTGGAGATTATTTGGTGGGAGCTAGTTTCGTTGAGTGCCATTATCATCTGTAGTAGGTGTTAAATAATAATATTAGTTGTATGTAAAGAGAAATTGAGCCTGCAGCATCTGTGTGTTGTATGTGATCCATAGAACAGTAACAATAACAAATTAGTATTAAATTTTTTATGCAGTTAAAATTTTAGATAAAAAGTTTAAATCAAAAAATTTATAATAACTCATGGATTTTAATTTTTTTTTCACAACTTTAGGTTTTAACAGTTACTACATATATTTCGGTCTTTCGCTCTTATTAAATATTGATAAGTAGAGTAAAAGAAAACACAAATTATGATAGTTTAATTTAAAAGGATCAACTTTTAGAAACCATAATTAGGCAGAATTTAAGTTACTAGTTTTAAGTTGCATATGATCTCTACCCTTGAAATATATTAAAATTTAAAAGGCTCAAACCATTTTTGTAAGATGACAATGGAGTCCATTAAAATAAGAATTGTGTAGAAAGTTAAAAATATAAAAATGATCTTAATCGTTAAATGAAAGAAAAAATAATTCTTAATCTTGGATATTAGTTTGTGATAGTAATATTTTCAAAAATCGTCCTATTTTATTATATAAATGTTAAAAGGTATAAAAGAAAAAATAACAAGCAAGCTGTTGTATTGTCAGGCAAAACATAGTTGTTGACCATTTTAAGACTCAAATTAAAGTGGGAGTCATTCTCCAATTACATAATTAAATCGTATAAATATGTTTTACTCTCAAGTAGATCAACACGGTAAATTTAATTGTTTAAAATGAGTAAAGAATTAAAGAAAAAATTGACTCCAAAATAGTACACCTGAAAACAACAAAAATATATAGCCTATGTTGACACTAACCCAAGGGACACTAAATTTTATTGAGAGAGGAAGAACCTACATGGGCTTGGATTTCACCCCAAATGCGTGCATGGGTCAGTCTGGCTCTTCTTATCTTTTTGACCAAATTTAGCCCAAAATTTAAATTAATTCGGTTCTCATTTATTGAACTTTTATTGAGCAGTTGTTGTCCTTAAAACTGTCATTTTGATCTTTTCTCCATGCTGATTCCCAAAGACAAAATGGAAACCCCTTTTCAAGAGTGAATGTAACTAGACTTATCAATGAATTAAATTTTGTCCAATTCAATTCAATAATATTAGACTAAATTTAATCCGTGACCAGATCTAGTAGGTGTACCCAAGTGATCAATATCTACTAGTCGGGTCTTGGTCGATCCGACCAACTGATCGATTGTGCTTAACGGCTAATATTCACATTCAAGCTCATTATTTTGGGGACCTGATCAATTGATCGAGCCCAGTCCCAATCGACCGAGTAGTCGGGAACCTTGACTGACTATAGTCATGTGAATAAAACTGCTTATGTCACAGTCATATGTATAATCACCCTCTAATATATTTTGCGATATCTGCCACTATGAGTGTTGCATACCCACTAATAGTTTTGATAATTAATCAAAAAATATCTGTATGAGGATCTACAATACACATGACACAATGTGATTGAGTAAGAAGATTAATTTTATACTATTCCTATGCATCGTGCCCATGCAGGTCCTACATATCTGACCGCATCTAGAATGTGTGTCTAAACTTAACCCAAAGTATAAGGGTGTGCAGTGTAGTTTTACTTGATAAGTGCAGGATCGTACCCACAGGGAGCCTATGATTTTAGTTTTTAAGTTCTTTTAGGTTCTTCTAATTCTAAAGTTGCTGTAAAATAAATGTTTGACTTGTTGTATTTCTTGTGATCAAAGTTTCTAACTAAATTACTAGTAAATAAAGCAAGTAAGAAAATATTTCTAATTAACTAAAATTTTCAACTAGCAGAAGAAAGTAAAGGATTTTGAATTCAAATAATGTAAGGTGATCTTGATTTGATGTTCAGTTTTTAGGTGCCGAAGAATCTCGAAATTTAAACCCCTTTTTTTCTGCTATAATTCAAATTTTACGTTTTAGAAGGAAATAAGAATTAGAAGATATTTCATTAAAGCTTTAATTACCACTAACTCAATTTCGTACTCACGTCAAATGGATTATGAAGTCGAAAAATTTTCTTTTAATAAATTCGTGATTTTGGATTCACTTTGTTTACGTCAAAAGTTTTTAAAAGAATTTTTAAAGTAC
The DNA here is from genome assembly GCA_035590655.1 of Pouteria glomerata. Classification (NCBI taxonomy): domain Eukaryota; kingdom Viridiplantae; phylum Streptophyta; class Magnoliopsida; order Ericales; family Sapotaceae; genus Pouteria; species Pouteria glomerata. Next base: position 15,750 of record JAVXUM010000053.1, read on the forward strand.
CAAAAATCGTTATCAGTGATTACAGAAATATGATCAAATATTCCTGTTTTCGAAAGTCTTTTAATAAAACAAAACAAAATCCAAAAGAAGGTGTATATACGCTTATATTTACACGCTGCATATATATCCTTAGGGTTTTAATCAACTTGATCTCTTCACCCTACTTTTAAACACCAAACCAAGGCATTAAATTTCTAGCCTAGCATTCTTGCATAAATCATCATTAACTAATAATAAAAATAAAGTAAAACTATTAAGAACAAAAACTAAATGGAACTAAAACAAAACAGTATCAATAAACCCAAGGTTCTAAATACGCATGCGAAAGAATATTCAACATTCAATTAAAATTAAAAATAAAACATAAACATGAAAACGAATCAAGAAAAATAGAAAACCTATTATTAAACTTAGAATAAACAAGTATCATACTTCATAGATGCAAAGCGAAAAGCAACAAAAGCTGAAACAAAATTGACAAATACATTGATGAACTTCAAAAACATCTTCAAACATAAAATAAAACTAAACTACATCCTAAACTAAACCCTAGGAAAGCTATAGAAAACGGCTGGAAGAAGTTCCCCCCAAATATGTACAAGAGGTTGGTTTTTATAGTCTCAACAAAAGCCTAAAAAAAAAAACACAGAGTGTTGCTGGACTCGCCTGGTCTGGACTGGGGCTCAGATGGTCCAGACCACAGTGTGTCATGGGCTTTTGTCCTGGTCTAGATCGGCTATAAGGTGTTCTATTGCAACAACTTTTTGTCCCGAACTTCCAATACGATTTTGACCTTGAAGATGAGAGATTCAGACTTTAGCCAAAACATGAAAGTTGTAGTCCTTTAAGTTTTTTTTCTAAGCCAAAAAGAATCATGTCAATTGGAGTTTTGAATGAAAACTTTTGATAGAAAAATTAACAAGGTATTGTGCAAAATTCTGCTGCAACATATCTTCAACTGTTTTGAGCTTAGGATCATTTCCTTCTCTTTGGTAGCCATGATAAATGATCTTATGTATTGGAATGGCTCTTAAGAGGTTTAGGAGGTCTTGAGTGTTGGCTCCTACTATTTATTTGCATCGTTTTCCTAATTGTTTTTGGCTACCAATCATAGTTATTTCACATTTTTCCTGCATTTAAGAAAACAAACCAACTAAGCGAAACAATTTAACAAAACTCACAAATTTATTAACTAATGCATACTTTTAGCTTCAATTATGAAGTTTATAATTACACTTTTCATGTAACACCCTAAATTTTTGGTATGATCTTAAGGTATATTGGAGTTAATTGGGTACTAAATTGAATGGAATAGATTATTAGAATTATTCTAGAATTTAGTCTTGATTAGAGAGGAGGAACCTAATATTATGAATGGAGTAAAGGTAAACTGGGTCAACATTGGTTCAAAGTTTGGTGGTCTAAAACCTACAGCTACCCATTTTAGTTCAAGTGCTTAGAATTAATTTAAATTGAGTATTAAGTATAAAAGAGGGTTAATTGGGATTAAATGTGACAATTTTTGACTTGGATTAAAGTGGAGGAAAGTATATGTAATTTTAGAGGTTTACAAGGTTAAAGGTTGGAAGAAAAGTATCAAATTTTGACCATAACATAGACTAGTCTTTGTTTTAATTTTGACCATATGAAAAACATAATTTTGACCATTTGGGAATGAGTTGGCCGGCCATGTAGAGGGAAAAAAGGTTTAAATTGCCATAAAGGAATAAAAAGGTGTTTAAGTGTGCTAGGTAGAAGAATTGTACAATTTTGACTAGCCAAGCAATTTAATTTGACCAAACTTTACATATGTGAACACATGAATAAGTGATGGCTTGGAAAAGGCTTTTTGACCGGCCATAAAAGGAAGAAACAAGCCAAGTCGGTTAAGAGGATGTTTTGGCCGAATAAAGATAGTTCATGAAGCTTCCTTAGTTATTTTCTCAATTTTGTCATGTAGTGGAAGGAGTTGTTTAATTTTGACTTAGCAATAACTCAATTTTCACTACAATTCATCTATATATATATCAAGTGAGGGCTTGGGAAAGACTTTTCAACCGGTTGTAGGGGGAAGTGCATGGCCAAATAGTCTAGAATTCTTCCAATGTCTTGGTTTGTCTTCTAGTGTATTCACTACAAGAGATCGCACAATCGTCGACCAAATAATTGGTCGGCAAAAGTCAAAATTTGGTCGGCAAAACTTTTATCGACCAAACTAGTTTGGTCGGTATTCGGTCGGGGAAGGCTAGTCGGGAAAATTTTTGCCGACTAAAATATAATTTAGTCGCTAAATCGTAATATTTATCGACCAAATTTTTGTCGGTAATTATTGATCTTCACCGACCAATTAGTCGGCAAAACTTTAATATTT
>JAVXUM010000055.1:0-143069 GCA_035590655.1 Pouteria glomerata
AGACACGCTGATTCGTCTGGCTGGCGACCACAAGGGCCGTAGGCTGGGTAGGTCGTAATGGCTAAGACTCTTGATGAGCAGATTGCCGAATACGAGGCTGAGATTGCCAAGATTAAGACCGAGAAGGCTAGGCGTGCAAACAATTCTCCCGAGCACAACCTTGCCGAGAGTCTGCACGAGACGACCTGCCGATTTAATCATGAGGACCAGTGCGGCTGGTTTTACGAGATTGTCGGCGGTGTGCACGATTGGAATGGATGGACTCACGAACAGTATCTAAGCAGGGCAAAGAGGGTCATGAGCCTTCTTCCCAACTTCACCCCTGAACAGATTATTCAGGTATCCAACGCACTGAGAGGCTTGTCATGATTCTTGGAATTCTTAGTATTCTGCTTTATCTTAGTGGTCACACTACTGCTGCCTGGTGGGTTTTTGGCGTGTTTTGTGCATTTAGAACAACGTTTCTTGTCAGTCAGTCAAACGTCTGATGTACACCAAGCCTGACATGAAGAAGATTGCCGGTCTAGTCCTCGCGGCGGTACTGTTGACAGGTTGCGCTGAGCGAGGTAGTGTACAGACACATCACATGGAGAACGGTGACACATGCTACACCGTTCATAGTTCCGGGGGAAATCCTCGCGGAATTAGTTGTATTAAGGAGTAATCATGAACCTCACTGTTACTGGTCGTAGTACCGCCCCCGTCGTCAGCATTCGCGGCTATGCCGAGAATGGTAGTTTTGAGGAGATGCGGTTCGAACTTAAGGGTGCGACCGTTCGCTCTGATGGTCAGGGCAAGTTTCGTATCGAGGCCAAGCATGAAGATGGCACCGATTTTGAGCACGATGCTTCTTACGTCGGTATTTTTGAAGGTGCTGGCCTGACCATGAAGTCAATGTACGAGAACATGATTTCCTTTTCTGGCTTTCTCTATGCGGCCAAGTTTTATCCTGATGGTTTTGAGTTCAATTCCGGGGTCAAGACTCCCCACAGTTCCGACAATGACGTTATTACGGTCTGTGACGACACTGATTACTACCACCCTGAGGGATGTGACTGGCCTACCGGCCACCTCCTCATGCCCTATCAGCCGCCGGTAGGCAAGGGCTTCAAGCCCTTCATGGCTGACATTACCGTTCACTACGGTGTAAGGTGACTCGTCAGCAGGTTGTGTATGCAACCCTGGCTATCGCCGGATTGATTATGTACTTTTTTGTCAGTGGCGCTATCTCTGGTTATGCCGCCGCCGCGATGCTGGCAATCTTGTCGGCCTCTCTCAAGTTCATCATACAGTATGCCCAGCCCGACAAGCCCCGCCGTCGCTTTGGAAGGAACTAGTAGTTATGCACAAAAACGTTGGTAGTGTTTTCTTTGCCAAGGCCGACCGGAACCACGCCCTCTTCGCCGCCGGTATTGATGGATTTATTGTGCTCAGTGATATTGACGGACCTATCGGAGAGTACCACGAGTACGGAACGCTAGGCATTGTCGGCCCCGAGTCCTTTGACGATATGAGCCCTTGTTATGTCTATCCGTGACCGCTGGTTCATGTTTCGAATTAACCACAGTCCTATTCGTAGGATTAGGTATGAACTCGGTCTTCGTGCCGACCGCCGGGCGGTACCGGTCGGTAGTATTTACGAGGACTGTGGCTACAATCTCATGTATTGTCTCAAGAATGACGACGGAGACCTCACAGGTATTGACATCCTGACCGGTCGTGTGGGATGCTGTGCTGTGTCCGGATGCGGAGCATTTGTGGTGCCGCCCGAGGACGTTAAGGCATACATTCTCAAGCACAAGGAGTAATCATGAAGATTTATGAGGTTGGTGGGTGTGTTCGTGATGAAATTCTCGGCACACCCTCCAAGGACATTGACTTCACCTTTGTCTACGATGAGGGAGACCTGTCGCTCTTTGAGCGTACGGTCGAGCACATTGACCCGTTTGCCTTCATGGTTGAGTGGCTCGTCAATCTTGGATACAAGATTCACGTCGAGCACCCCGAGCACCTGACGGTTCGTGCTCAGTTTCCCCGTGGGCAGGAGATTCGCGGTATTCGTGATGCTGACTTCGTGCTTGCTCGTAAGGAGGGCGTCTACACCGATGGACGCCGCCCGGATGCTGTCGAGCCTGGTACGCTAGAGGATGACATCATGCGTCGAGACTTTACGGTCAACGCATTGGCAAAGGATGAGAGCGGCGACATCATTGACATGGTCGGTGGTGTCCAGGACATTAATGACCGTGTCCTGAGGGCCGTGGGCAACGCTCACGACCGCCTCACCGAGGATGCTCTGCGGGCGGTACGTGCTCTAAGGTTCTCCGTGACCAAGGGTTTTCGTATTGACCATGAACTCAAGTTCGCCATGCAGTCCAAGGCTGTTGTCGATGCGGTGAAGTTTAATGTTTCGGATGAGCGCATCAAGGACGAACTGCACAAGATGTTCGCATTTGACACCATTGCCTCCATGCGCGTGCTGCGAGACTACCCGGTGTTGACCGAGTCCATCTTCTCTGGTAGTGTCTGGCTTGACGCATCCATGAAGAACCGAAAGTAGGAGGAAGCAATGCCGCTGATTGGTGACCGAGTCAAGCACGAGCGCACTGGACTTTACTACACCTTCATGGGGTGGGATGAAGACACTCTAGATGGTCAGATGGTTGCCCTAGTTCAGCGCATTGACGGCACCGAGTCGCTTCCGGTTGTTTGGAACGAAAGGTGGTGGGTCGAGCCCCAGGTAGTTGTCATCAACGATGTCGAATTTCTTCGCGGCGGTACCACTTCTCAGGGAGGATACATCCTAGAGGAGACCTATTTCAGCACCAAGGACAACGGCATTTACTTCACCATCGACTACCGTTATTCCAAGAAGGGTCACAAGTGATGGAGAATCGGCAACTGGCTCGCAACATTAATGCATCTATTGATGTTCGTGACACTTGGATTGACCGCCTCTGCAAGAATCCTTTTCATGAGGATGCTCCCATTGCCATTACGAGACTCAACGCTAAGATTGATATGCTTGTATCAATGTGGGACTGGTCCGACGAGTCTACAGAAATGCCTGTTTACTACGCAAGGAGAAAGAAGTGAAGCGACTGATTTCAATCGAGGTGGATTATCATCCAGATACCGCCGCCGTGGCTCACACTCGTAAGGTCGTGGAATTCATCGACAATGTCTATGGTATTCGCAGCGTCACGGTTTACGAAGACGATATTTCAAACTAAGAAAAGGATTAAAATATGAATTTCAAGCGTGCTATTGCTGGTACCGTCGCCGTTGTTACTCTCGCGGGAGGCCTTTCCGCGTGTGATGACGACGCCAACATTGCCAGCGAGAACCTTTCCAAGGCTGCTGACAATTTCGAGGTCCAGCGTCGTATTGTCATGTTCAACGGCATTACCGACGAGTACCTTCTGACCATTGAGGGTCCGTGTTCCATCAAGGATGAGGGCCGTCAGTTGGAGGTTATCTGCAAGACCAAGGACAACGCCGACGACGAGGACGAGTATAAGAAGCACTTCCTCGGCCTTTCCGACAATGTTTCGTACTTTGTCGAGCAGGGTGAGCCGGTCAAGGCCAGCGCCAACAACTACCGCGTGACCTTCAAGCCTCAGCAGATTGTCCCCGACGTGGACTTCCGAGGCAGCGTGGACGACAGCGTTTCCGCACAGAACTGACCCAAGACAGGCCTTGACTCTCGTCACTTCGGTGGTGTAGAGTCAAGGCCTGTTGTCAATCAAGGAGGAACCATGAGTGAGCCGCTGACATTTGACCAGGCTAGTGCCATCTACCACATTCTGATTGAGCATGCCGGGGCCTCTGAGCGTCACTACGGGCACTTTGTGGCCGTACAGACCGACGAGTTTGTTCCCGAGTGGCGATTCATGGGTGACCTCGGTTTCGGTGGCAAGTTTTGGCGCAACACTACCCGCCTCAGCGATGACACTTGGGGCGAGGCGTGGTATGTCAACAACTACCGCGAGGATGAGACTCCCGAGACCCTCGCCATTATTGCCAAGACCAATGAGGCCCTTGAGGCCCTTCGAATCGTAAAGCAGGTCAGTGATGCGTGACTCTAGCATTCTTCCGACGTACCGTGGTCGAGACCAGATGAGTCTGGTTGAATTCATCGAGGATGTTGAGAAGTGTCATTTTAGAACGGGACATGATACCGGCGCAAATCAGAACGCTATGTTTGTTTGGAATCTCTTGCGTTCTTGGGCCGGTATGCAGCAACTTGAGTACGACGACCTTATCCAAAATCACGCGGACGAGGTTGGTTTGTCATTTGAAGAAATGAAGAAGCAGTACGATGAGTACCGAGAGTGGAAGAGGACACAGGGGCGATGACAGTTATCATCATTGCACTTGTCATCACCTGGCACATCATTGGTCTTCCGGTAGCCAAGACAGCATATCGTAATGCTATTCGTACTCATCGGCTAAATCCTCAGATTAGTACCGGCGACCGTCCTGAGAGGCCTAAGATTAAGGTGAACGAAATGCTTCATCAGGGTGGTGTCGATAATAACGACCATCGCATCTACAACACCAAAAGATGCGAACTACTTGATGGGAAGCAATCTTGTAATTGTAAGTATCGTCAGGACTGGATTAACCTGCGTGAGCAGTGGAGGCTCTACGATGAGTGGAAGCCCGGCGATGCCGCCGAACCCAAGCCTGCCTGGTTTATTTGGGCGGTACCCTTTTGGCCCTTGGTACTTACCAGCATGTATATTTCACAAGGAGCCAAGGGCATTCCCGACCCCAAGCGTCTAGAGCGTGTGCGCATTGAACTGGCCGAATTGGACAAGGAACTCAAGGCGCTAGAATAATGGCTACCTTTGACTGGTGTCTGAGAAATCAGCATCGAGACTGCAAGCAAGAGTTCACAAGATTCAGCATTGACCCGCGCACCCACAAGGTGGTATGGTCTGACGAAGTAGTTCGATGCGAATGTCCCAAGCGAGGCTGTGCTTGCTATGTCAAGAAGGCCGACCGAATTAAACCCACCAGGAGAAAATAATGTTTCTGCCTCTCGTTATCCTAATTGTAGTGCTGCTTGTAGTGCCGACATTGGCATATGAGGTTTGGCACTCGGATGTTCGCGGCAATCTCAAGGAGAAGCGCCAGAATCGAGCCATTGCTAGGAAGAACGCTGCGGTCGAGAAGGTCACAGCCAACAACTACTCCGCGCTTTCTTGGCCTGCAAGGAAGATTATGAAGTCCTTTGATGACCTTCCCGTGAATTCTAGGCCTGACGTAAGCATTCTAGAGGTTCTCAAGGCCCTCGACATCAAGCACGGCGTTAGTGATGTCAATCAACACTTTTGCAGTCGACCTGCACGTCGAGACCATCGTCGTAACAGGACCCTCCCGGCTGTGTACTCATTTCGGGACACTTATCATTCCGAGGGAAGGAATTATTCTTGTGATTCGTGGGGTAAGGGCTGTATTGGTGCCGAGTACAATCGTTTCTACCGCGAGATTCTGGCCATTCACAAGGCTTTGGCCGACCGTGAGTACGCCCTCAAGTTAGAGGGTGTGGCGCATCACCTTGACGCCATTGCCGATGCTCATGCTAGGATGAAGCAGGAGGCTGTCATTATCAAGAGCGTTACCGCCGAAAACGTGAGGAGAGAATTGAATTGAACGACAACGAGGGTTTCCCTGAGCGCTTTCAGCGTCTTGCTGAGGAGCAGAAGGACAAGGACTTCAACGAGAATGACAACAAGGCTCTGATTGGAATTCTATTTGCTATCTTTCTGGTGGGGGCACTACTTCTTGGACTGGTGATTTTTCTATGACCGACACCACGACCCCGACCGGGCGGGACGACCTGCGAGCGGCAGTGGAGGCGCTGGCGGACGAGGCACGCAAACGCAAGGCTGCGTTCCCAGACCACCCGCACTGGTCGGCGTGGGACTACCACGAGTTGGACCTGCGTGACGCTCTCGCTGCTGCGCCGTCGCCCCAGCCAGGTGAGGGGGCCGGTAGTGAAATAACTCAGGCTCTACGATATTTTCGTGACCTTTCGGTCGAGAACATGACGCGACGAGACGTTATCAACAAACTAGAATATCTCCGCAGTGAGATTATGGGCAAGGCAAGCCAGGAGGTAAACAAGTGAGTATGCTCAAGGAAAAGAATCTTCGTGATTATGACTATCACGTCAAGGAAGCACATCACTGGCAGAATATTGCTGCCACCATTGCCGGGCATCGTAAGACGGTGCTGGCTCTAGAGTGGGCTCAGTATCACGCTCAGATGGCTTTGGCTTTGAAGGACAAGTAATGAAGCGGTTTCTTTTTGCCGCCGCCCTGGCGGCTATCCTGGTGGCTTCTCGCGAGGTCTTGCGTGAGTACTACTACGATGCCACCGATGACGAGAACGAGCCGGTAGAGGATGACGACGTATGTCCTACTTGTGGCAACTTCGTTAACTTTTCATGGAGGATGACAGATGCTTGGCGCATGCAACATCTATGTCCTGACTGCTTTTTGCAGTACCTCTTAAACAGGACCAAGAAGTAAATGCTTCATGGCGATGTAAAAATCAACGACCACCAGATAATCTCGTACAGGGTCGTCAACACGCAAGAAATGATTGACGACCGCACCATCTATCATGTCTGGGTCAGTGGTCGAGACGCCAGAGGCTATCCATTTGAATATCAGTACGATTATCTACACTATCCCAAGGACGGTGCGGCGGTGTTGGCTGCTAATGTCCTATTAGAAATTAACAGAAGGGTAAACACATGAATTTTCTAGACAAGGCAAGTGAACTGCTCGGTACCGCCGTCGAGAATCTCAGCAGGATTGACGATGCCATGGACGAGATTGCGCAGCACGTGGAAAAGGGACTGGACGCGGCCGAGGACGTTCTTTTCTCTTTGCAGGAGCAGGTCGAGAAGGCACGCGCAAAGCAGCGCGAAGATAATGTCTGGGCTGACATCTCAAACAACTTTTTCACCTTCAAGAAGGAGCCGGAGCAGTCAAAGCCCAAGGCCAAGGAAGATTACACCCACATTGAGAAGTTGGATTTCGTTCTTCCATTTCTTGAGCGTGATGGTGGTTACGAATGGAGAAAGATAAGGCCCGGCGGCTCCCTCAGGGCGACGTACGAGAATGGAAATAGTGTTGTTATTTTAGGCCTCATCAATCGTCATTTTAACAAGTATTGGAAGGAGGCCTGGGGTGAGTAATGTCGTCAAGGCCTCTGAGATTGAGGAGATTGTGGGTCGCGTTCGTCACCAGACCTATCACTTTGGTAGGTGGCACGAGGAGGCATTCTACATTCTTCACAGTGGACTGTGCCGCGCATTCAATGACGACCTTCGTAATTGCGAGTATTCTATTGCTCTGGATTATGGGTGGATTGATGCTTATGACGGCGGGCCGGTGCCCAAGGACAATCTCCTCACCCTAAGCCTGTATCGTAATGGTATTCTATGCCATACGGGTGACCTGACCAATGGCTGAAATTAGTAAGAATACAAAGAGGGTCGAAAGAATTGTCGTTGAGGAAGAGGGCGTTTACAACTGTGAGTTTACCGCCCGCGAGGCGTTGGTAATTCTCAACGCCTGTCATCACTGGGCAACCGACGGCAGCACCAAGACGAGTGCCTTCCGTGACGAATTGATGGAAATCTACTACGCATTCAAGCATGCAAACAAGAAGGGTGACTAATTTATGGCTAAGATTGACAAGAATGTTGAGACCAAGATGGTCAAAAAGGTTGTCGAGGTTGAGGAAACTTCCACGACATATACGCTGAAATTGAGCGAAAGAGAGGCTCAGTATCTCAGGGCTTTAATTGGAAACATGCACAGTGGTGGTGTCAACAGTAGCATTTTTGACGCACTCTACGAGGTTACCGGCACACCGGCCAACTCACGTATCGTAATTCCTAGATTTGGCATCGATGAACTTCCGCTCGCAGGTACGCCGAGATTAAAGTTGGATGGGGAGTTTTGGTGATGGCTAGCGCAAACGAAAACGCCGCCGGTACGGTAGTTACTTTGACCATGGGCATTGATGAGGCCACTTATTTGTGCGACCTTTTGGGAGCACTCAGCGGTAATGACCCATATTCATACAATCTATACAACACACTGGCTGATTGTGAGAGCATTGGCGACAGGTTTGATTCCGGTAGGCACTTTACGACCGACAATAATGGTAACGTCATGTTTGGAGAGCAAAGTGGCTGAATTGAACAGGAACCGCCGGTATACATTGGAGTTGAACGAAGAAGAACTTCTTATGCTTCAAGAATGCGTATCAAGAACATATATGGAAGAAAAGTCAGAGGTCGGTCCAGGATTCAATACGACCTACGTAAATAAATTGCACAGATTGTTTGGTGATTTGAATGGCTAGTGCAGAGGTAAAGACCATTGAGGTCGAGAAGATGGTGGTAGAAAAGGAGCCGGTAGTTGTTTTGACTCTGACTTCTGATGAAGCATCACTATTGACCGCTATCTTAGGCAATCTAAACGTTGAGACCTCTCACAAGGAAGTATATTCTAGCGCTATTCTTGGTGCCTTGAAGAACAAGTCTCGCAGGTGGTATGGTTCCTTCGTAAAGGACGGTAAAGTCATTGCTGTGCCTACATTTGAAGTCTGGGGCGAGTTAGAAGAGGGGCCGGTATAGATATGGTACAAATAGACTCAAGAACAACTACTACCTATACACTATCACTAAGTAGTCGTGAACTAGAAGCATTGTCAAGGGAACTTGGCTGGATGTATCAGCAATACTTGAGCGGCAAGAAAGAAATGCATTCAGACATTGCGGTGATTGAAGAGATTTTGGTTCATTTGCAACAAGATTTCCAATTCAACAAGATGAAGAGACAAGCCCAGGAGGGCACCTAACTATACAAAATGTCTAGAAGTAAGTACCTGACTATGCAATGTGCATAGCATAAGTGACTACAGAGTGTACAAAAGAGACTACTTGTGTCAACTGAGTGGTACAAATGTGTAATGGATTTTTAACAAAAATCGACAAAAAAGTGTCAAAACGGTCAAAAATAAGGCTCTGAAACACCAAAACTTGTTCAAAACACACAAATATCAAGGATTTCCCGCAACTTGAGACCTCTTTCGTAATCTTTTGTGCATAGATAACAACTTTTTGCTACTGGCGGAGCCGGTAGCCCTTGTGATATACTTATTACATACCACCTTAACATGATTAGAAGAAGGGCAAGACCCGTCTAATGTAATGACAGTTCATGGTAGAACCCGTTGGCTAGATACCGGCCCTGTGCGGTCGGTCCCAAGGTAAAAACAGACATATAAGGATAAAATTGTCTGACTAATTGAACAGTATCGTAAATAAGCACCTCAAATTTGAGAAAACTCTCAGGTTTGGGGATTTTGTGCTGCTCGCACAAAATAAAAAGATTTTTCCCCAAGATTTCTGCGATTTCGCAATGGTTTTCGTAATGTTCTAGAAATCCCCGCAATTTTTGAGAGCCTTTCGTAATACCTCTAGAATCAGTTGTTGATAATGGGGTGTATTTTGGGTTTTGAAAATGCCCAACAGGTTTGTGTGTTGGGCAAAATGCTCGGGTATGAAAAAGCCCCGCCGAAGCGGGGCAATTTCACTCTTCCCAAGAGCCGTCAAGCCATTGGTCTTCCTGCTCGTGGCCGTTGTGCCATTCGGGCTCGGAACATCCACACTCGTCAGGGTCAAGGCCGCAGTCGGGGCACTCGTATTCCTCGCTCTCGTCCCACTGGTCGTGCAACGTCTCGCAGATACCGGCCTCGTGGTCGCAGTAGGCGTGCTCGATGTCATGTGCACGCTGCTCGGGCGTGTAGGTCCAATCGCAGGGCAGGCCGTCGGTGTGTCCGCAGCAGGGGTAGTCTTCGCATCGCATGGCTAGATACTACACACATATACCGGCCCAGTCAACACTGTTGTTTATGCCCAACACTACTGTTGTGTTGGGCATTTTGTTTAGACATGAAAATACCGCCCACTCGGGGCGGTAGTCTCAGTTAGTTGCCCATTCCCATAGTGCATACTCAGCAGATGCAGTGCTTCTAGGGGGAGCGAGGTGACCCAAAACCCTGTCCTGAATCCTGATAATGTCATCAGGATTGAATGTACACACAAAGGAACCGAACCAAGCAACGACATAGGTCTGACCCTCGTCATCCACCTCATAGTCGAGCCAGGCATTCAGAATCTCGTCATACATTACATCTTCTCCATCTTGGCCGTGTGAGCGAGAATCAGGTCATCCATCGGGGACTTAGTTGTCTCCATATCAGATGTCCTTCTTCCAGGTCTGACGCTCGCGGCGCTTGGTGGTGCGGCGTGCACGCTTACCGGCCTTGCCACGGGTAGCCGTGCAGCAGTCGCGGGAGTAGCAGCACTCACGGGTGTGGGAACCCATCGTCATCTTGGCCATGGATAGACAGTAATGCATGGGAATGGGTGTGTCAAGTCCTGTTCAAAATGCCCACCATCTTTTGGTGTTGGGCAAAATAATTAGACATAAAAATACCGCCCGAAGGCGGTATTTTTGTTGACTGCTAATCCCGATAAGGGTCATTCTCTGCATCATCATACACGGGAGGAGACCAAGAGCCTTCACCTACCTTGTAATTGATGAAGTTTACCTGAACGCCGGTCCCGTTAGATGCCGTGTAGGAGCCCGCGTGAATACGAAAGCGCCTACCCTCGGCCTGTGCGCGGGTAATGGCCTCGGCAAGATATGCCATATCCATCTCGGTCAGGTTGACAATCTGCATTTCAGGCCTCCATAGCCTCGTCGGACGACTTGATGGAATCGAAGTAGAGCCAGCCGAACTGACTGCGCTGGGCGTGGAAGGCAAGACGGTGCATTCCCTCCTTGGTCATGATGTTGAAGCGAGCCACCCTGGACTCGGGACCGGTCCACGAACCCTTGAGCACGTCACCGGTACGGTTGTCCACGAAGCAGACGACCATGCGCTGACCATCGCCGCCCGTGGTGCTCACGATGCGCCAGAAGCGGCGACCGGCGTAGTCGCACGAGTGAGTGTCGGGCTTGAGAATCGGGTGCTTGATAGCGGTGTGAGTAGCGCTGGTGCCGTCGAGGACACGAATCAGTACCTCGGTGCGCTCACGAACGGTCTCGGTGAGAGAGTGCTCGGTCATTTCGTTCTCCTTGGCTTGGGGTATGTCCCTAGTCTACACGGGTTAGAGCAGGATGCAAGAACTATTTTGGTGGTCTATACCGGCCCTCAGAATGCCCAACACCCTACCGGGTGTTGGGCAAAACCGACCCAACCCGGTAGGGTTGGGCGGTATGCCCGATTAATTACCTACTCAACATACAAATAGGTAATCCGCATTACCCCGTTGAGGTAATTATATCCAGTGCACCTCAACCATCCCTCACGCTCACCATTCTTGCAATAGTCTTCGGGCATCTCGAATACCTCCCTAACGCTGGTATCCAGGATAACGTGAATAACCGGGTCGGGCTCGGCAGGCTTGGCCGTGAATAGACGGAATAGGCTCACGCGGCATCCCGCAGGCGAGCCGAAACCTCACGCATGTTGCGCCACGCAACCCAGGTAATTGCCTGCATCTGCGGGGCGTGCATAGAATTGTCGTCGGCAACCTCACGGTAAGCATAGGCAATCTCGGCATATGCACGCTTGCCAAGCGAAATAGACGACGACGGAATAGCCACGCCCTGAGCAATAGAGAATGCGTGAACGTCAACGGTGACGGCGTCGCTAATTCCGTTGAGCGCAATGTTCTCAACAAATGCGCGGGTCTTGTCACCCTTGAAAACGTCAAGGGGATGCTCGCCGTCGAGAATGCGCTGGGCCGCACGCGAGGAATTGCCAAGCGTGTCGGTACGCGCCACGCCGGTACGCAGGGAATCGGTGGCCAACTCCACATTGCGCCACCACGGCGTGAGGGGAGAAAACGCGGTGATGACACCCGCACCGCGCCACACGTCATCGGGAGACAGGGACAGGGCGAGCGCGTTGGCTTCGGCGTACCAGGACATGCCAGCGGCAATGTCGTCGGACGTAGCGTGCGAGAAGACGGCGGCAATGTTGTCAGCGAAAAACGTCATGTGAGTATCCTAGACAGTCTAGAGGGCGAAGTCAAGCGGCACGGCGACCATGTTTGTACGTAGCACAAATGCACCGGCCACGTCAATAGTGTTAGTCATACGCAAAAACCTAGATTCGTCGCCCGTGGCGAGCCTGAGGTTAATGTCGCAGTTGCGGCAAATGACAAGTGTGGTCCCGACGACCCAATTCAAATCATGCATGGCTGCATCCTATCACATACCCAAGAGGGTGGAAACCCGTTGGCCGAAATGCCCAACACCCTCTTGGGTGTTGGGCAAAATGGTGAGATACAAAATTGCCCCACCCACAAGAGGGTGAGGCAAGATTGTGAGGCGCTTAGTCTTTGTTATTCTCGTTGCCCGACGACTGACACGAGAACCTCATGTGTTCAAATGGTAACATGTGGGGCCGGGGATTGTCTACCCCGGCCCCGCCGTGTCACTTGAGGTTGCGAAGCGCCTTGCGGGCCTCACGCGAGAGCGGACCGGCCTTGCCGACCGAGACGCCAGCCGTGCGAAGCGCCTCGCGCTGCGACTGACGAAGCGCCGTGGCGGCGTTCGTGTTGCCGGTCTCGTAGCGAGCGGTCTTCCGACGCTTGACGTTGAACGCCTTGACAGCCTCGCTGTGGATGCGACCACGGGCACCCTCGGCCACGGTGTGCTGCGCGGCGGGGGACAGCGCCGACATGCGAGCGGCATCCTTGCGGAAGTAGGCACGGACCTGGGCGGCGGTGGGCTGAGACATGTTGTACTCCTTAGGTTGTGGGGTTTGGCTCCCCGTTTGACTTGATACCTGTATCTTATGCCATGTTCCGAGAGACTGTCAACACCTTCTAGGAACTTTTCTTGCTCATCTCGACAACTGAGACGATGGCCTTGAGCACGACGAAGATGCCACCGACCAGCACAGTTGCAAAAAACAACAGCGGGACGACGACAAATAGAAAAACTAGGATTGCCAGGACAAAGGCGACAAATACGTCAATCACTTGACGGGCTCGAAAAAGACAGGCATCGAGACACCCTCATGCATGACACGCGGGTCTGAGCAGTGGCAGTAGGTCAGCGAGCAATTGCAGTTGTCACAGCAACCAAACTGGCCAAGCGCCCACTTGACGTGCTTGCCCTTGTAAGAGACAAACGGGATAAATGAATCGGTGGCGCGGGCCTGAGCAATCGGCTCAACGACAACCTTCTCGTTGCTGACCTTCTCACGAGAAATGGTGGGACCCTGGTCAGAATTGGTAGAGTTAGTGACGGTAAAACCGTCAATCTCGACACCCTCAGCGGCCAACTCCTCGCATCGGGCAATGGCAGCCTTGGACAGACGACCCTTACTGTTCTCCGAACCCTTAGGGAGAAAACCGTCGTTGACGAGTGCGGCCTTGGGCTTCATTGCAACTCCATTCGTTGGGTGAGACACCAGGGTAACACACCTGTGCAGCATGCACAATACCCGAAGGGTGTCAAGTGTTTTGAAAAACTGTTGGTCAAAATGCCCAACACCCTTCGGGTGGTGGGCAAAATGGCCCCGAAGGGCCAAGATGCTCAGACCGTGTAGGTCACACCACGGAAACGGACATATCCGTCACCATAGCCATTCTTGGACTTGGAATTGCCCTTCTTGAAGAAAAAGGACTTTCCGGACTCGCAGTTGAGGTAGACACGCGGGTCACCAGAGAATCGCAGGACGTGGCACTGACCCTGCCTGGGGGTTTGAATGAATGAACTGACCGTGACGCTGTTCGGCTCTTCCGCACCGGGACGGCTCACGCGGGCGTCGGCGGTAGCGGGAACGGCAACGATGGCCGCAGTCAGGGCTGCAACGATGAACTTACGCATTGGGGCTCTCCTTGTTGGGGTATGGCCCTACTCTAGCCTACGTGTGAGGCTGTGTCAAGACAATCGGGCCGGTATGTAGATTATTGGCTTCTCAGAACCATAGAGTCGAAACTCACAGGTCGGGAGTACACCCATATTACCTCCACCTACTACATACCGGCACCGGGCCTGTCAATACGGTAGCAACGCGAGCGCAGGGACTACAAGTGATGACCTTTAATAGTATGCTAGGGAATTCAACCCTATACCGCTCAATCCTACTAACCACGGCACTTTGTGGCTTTTAGATTAAGATTAATACCATTTGTGCTATTGACCCGTCGGTAGCGCTCATTCCAGCATGTTTGTTTGATATTGGTTAGGTTGCTGTATCCTCTCACCATACCGCCTTGAAAGGGTCGGCAGGCTATCCCAACATCATTCTCCCAATATGGACTACTATCTCGCGCCGGTATTAAGATTGTGAGGTATACTTTTAGGTCATATCTAGAATGTCCACCCGGTATACCAGCGGGGTATTTCTACTATTATCTTCTCAATGGCCGGATTTTCTTCCTCCGGTGGGGAGTATTACTGCTAGGGGGTTTGAATCCCAACAATCAAGCATTGGTGGCCACCGCTGCTGTATTTTGTCATACCGCCCGGTATGCATCCCGCCGGTATCTAGCAATTATTAATGAATAGTGGATATTTAGGCTCTCTGTTGCAGCCAGGGGTTATATTAAGTCCCAATGTCCGCCTTTATTTAGGACTCCACTATTCAAATTGTTTTGGCCGGTATGCAGGTACTAATCAGTAACGACACGCGAGGTAATCAGAACCGAGGTTCCACCACATACCGGCCAAGTCTAATGATAACAGGGCGAGTGGATTTGCACTTTCCTCTACCGCTACACAAGCGACTCATTAAGCCCTAGCCCCTGTTATCAAGTCTCTGTTGAGTTATAAAAATTGAGGCAGTTTACATTTTGAAGGGAATGTCATGCCTTGTCGAACCCCGTGTTTCACACTCTATACCCTTGCGGGCAGGGTGTCAACCCTTGAAGCCGTGAATCTCAGCGGCGGTCTGGCCGACACGCTCGGTCTTGGAGGAGTCGTCACCCGTGACCCACGAAGTGATGAGGGTAATGACGCCATCACGAGTGGTCACACTCATGTTGAAGTCACGACCGTACTTCTGAGTAACCTTGGTAGCCATTGTCTTTCCTTTGTTTGTCTGACTGGCTGACAAGAGGAACATTACCCGAGTGGTGCTACCGGCGCAAGGGCCTAGACCAAATGTCTAGACCAGTATTATGAGATACTTGACAGTTGGAAATGCCCAACACCCTTCGGGTGGTGGGCAAAACCGGGGCGGTAGCCCCGGTCTGCCTCACGAAAGAATGTGGATTGCCACCCTGAATACCGTATATCCGATAATCATCATGGCAAAGAAAAAAGCAAGGTCACTCTTCATCATCACTCCAAATGGCCAGGCTGAGATATGCAGAGAGTTGTGCCTCGAAATTCTCATCGGTCTCTACATTGTTGCCGTAGAGATAGAAAATTTCGGGGTCCGAATCATCTTCCCAAATGTCGGTAACCTCAATCTTCTCGTCATTGACGATAACGAAATCGCCAATCTCTACGGTGTGGACCGGAATCCAATCGAGAATAGTCACAGGCTGAACCTGTGAACGGTACCGGCATCGTTGGAGTCGTGAGAAATGGCATCGATGCCCTTGACCAAAACCTCGGTGTTGAAAGGGTGGTTGGGAAGCGCCAACATGAAGGCAGCGGCAGCCGTGCCGTGATTCCAGTCAGTAGACTTGGACTGGTCCCAGGCCGTGGTCTTCTGCTTGCCGTTGCACTTGGCAACAACCTGGCCGGTACCGTTGGCGTTGGTCTTGTAAGTAGTGGTGATGTTCATTAGTCCTCATCCTCGTAGTCTTCGACACCAACATACTCCACCGTGACATTGGTGTCAACACCGGGAATGTCGTGAAGAAGGTCGGCATAGGCATCGACGTTGTCCTGAGAACCCAGGACAACAACAGAAATCTGATATCGCTTCATGAGATAAACTTACCTAACTCAGAGGGTGAAGTCAAGGGGAACGGCGACCATGTTGGTTCGCATCTTCCAGGGACCGGTAGGGGCAAAGAGGTCCCACTTGTGAACCGCCTTGGACTCGGTCTCCGTGGCGAGGCGACCAACCTTGGTCATAACCCCGTGAACGGGAATGACGCAGCAAACGTTGGTCTTGAAGGAAGGGTGCCAAATCAGGCACTCGGAATCGTGTGTGTGCTCCATGTAGAGAACAGTACACATGCGGTGTGGGTGTGTCAACACGACACGAGGAAGTTTCTTTTTGCCCAACACCCGCTTCTGTTGGGCATTTTCAACAAACACAAAAATACCCCGCCGAAGCGGGGTAGATTTGTCAAGCCTGAGGATTCTCGGTCAAAAACTGAGCGATGGCTCGTGCCTTGTCAACCTTGATGGAATCAAGGTCCGCCTCGCCTCCCCAATCACGTACAGAATCATAGTGATTGTCGTAGTGCTTGGTGATTTCCTCAATGGACTTCCACATATCAGATTTCCTTACCCTGTCGCAGGAGACGAGCAATGTGAGGGCACTGGTTTGAATTGTGCCGGTCAGAATCGCAATGGCCGCAATACTTTTCCATTACCAATCACTTCCAGGAGAAGGGCGCTTGTAGACCTTGCCGGACGGCACGCGCAGGTTGCGGTTGTGCTGGTCGAGCCTGGCACGCATCCAAGCCTTGTCCTCGTGCTTGATGTCCTTGGAGGTCTGCTGACGACGGTTCTTGCCCGACTTGCGGGCGGTACGGTTAGCCATGTGAGTAACTTATCCTATGTGAGAGGTGGTGTCAATCGGTGACGATGAACTTGTACGAAAAAGACTTGCCGTACTTGTCTTCCATGACCTTGGCCATGTCAGACCATACCAGCGACGGTGCAAATCGAGCAAACTCGATGTTGTCGAGCATGATGGAGTAATATCCACCAAACTTGTCGAAAACAGACAGGTCATCGAGAGCCTGATAAGTCAAGACAGTCTGCCAAGAGCCATTGACCAACTTCTCCACGGCCACCTCGTTGTCATACGAGACGCCGTCCGCCTTGGTCAGACGAGAGAGCCAGACCTTGAGGCCAGGCTCGGCCACCTTGAGGTCATCGGTCGCGCCGGTAGAGATAGTCGGCAGGGCCTTGAGTTCACTGAGTGTGTATCGCTTCATGACTGAATCCTAACTGACGTACCGGCTGCGGTCAAGCGTCTTGTGGGAGTCGTTTCGCTGGTTAATCCAGACCGTCTTGACGACGTAGTGGTGACCAGGAATGAGCACAAAGACAATATCGTTGATATCGTCCAGTTCGGCACGAACAACAATCTTGGAAACCTTGTTGTTTTCCATTTCGACCTCGATAATCTGGCACTCACCAAGGTTAAGCACGGGAATATAAGGAATCTCACCGTAACGGTCATTGTTACGCGCACGCTCCGCGTGCTGCGTCCAACGCAACTTGACAACTCGGGCCGGTAGGCGGAAACCATCGGGCAGTCGAATGTCAACGTGGTAAAATTCCATGCGCTTATCCTAACTCAACGTAATGGTTTCTACAAGAGTTCCCGCAGATTTTCAAAGATGTACGTAATGTCCTTTTTAGGGCGGGTGAATGCCCAACACCCACCCAGCCCCCGAAGGGACCAGGTGGGCTAGACCGGTCAATCCCGATTGATTGACACGACAATCGTGCCGTCGTCATTGGGACCGTTGACGTGAGAACCGTAGCAGTCCTCGGGACGCTCGTTGGCAGCGGCGTAGGCGGCAGCGCGAAGTTCGGCATCCGTGGTCGAGTCGGTCGCACCAGAAATGGTCACGAAGATGGGAGCGGTCACGCGGGGCGACTTCCGGACACTCTCGATGTTCAGCATGTGCTGAGCCTATCATGGGGTAGCGACACAAAACAATAGGGTAAATCGGACAGTTTTGAGGTTTTTCAAAATGCCCAACACCCTTCGGGTGTTGGGCAAAAGCCCACCCGAAGGTGGGCCTTGCCGGGGCTCAGGCTCCCATGCCCTCAAAGGCCTCCATGTCGTACCAGAGGTCCTAGTCGATGTCAACCGAAACCGGGAAGTCGGTCGGGTCCAGGAAGCGGCGGTCCTCGGGCTCGACCATGCTGTCCTCGGAACCGATGATGCCGGAGGCGAAGAAATCGCCCATGGCCTCGTCGTGGGCCACGTCGCCCCAGTAGCGGGACTCGGTGATGCCGAGCATGTGAGCGGTGCGGGCCTCGGGGCTGTTGAAGTGGGTCATAGACCTATCGTAGCCTGTCTGACCAAGCCTGGCAATAGGAAGAATCGGACAGTTTCAAAATGCCCAACACCCTTCGGGTGGTGGGCAAAAGCCCACCCGAAGGTGGGCTCTGCCTCAGTAACCCATCATTTCCGCGTAAACATCGCGGTAGGACTTCTCGGCCTCGTTGCAGGATTCGCGGCACCAGCGCACGTCACCCTGTCGGTAGCCCTCCTCGGTGGCCTCGTTGTACTCGAAACCAGCGTCGTCAACCTTGACCGTCATCTGGAAAACGGCGTAGGGGCCGCAGCGGTCGGCAAAAACCCGATTCATGAAGTGAATGTCCGAAAAGTCGTTCTCCTCCTGCTTGGACTCGGCAATCTCAGCCTCGTTGAAGGACTCGACCCAGGAACGGTGGGTGGGGCCGTCGCAGTCGGCGGAAACGGTGGTCACGTGGGCGTGGAGGTGGTTGCTCATGAGTCAAGTATGGGGGATGGGGCCCAGAAGCACAAGCCCAAAAACCAATTTTTTTCAGTTGTTCAAAATGCCCAACACCCTTCGGGTGGTGGGCAAAATGGCCCCCTCCACAGAGGGGGTCCATTATGTCCGATTACAGATTGGTCATAATCGCATCCCAGAGAGGCCCCTGGGCCTCACGCTTGGCACAGGACCGGTCACCCTGACCGTGCACAAATACTGGCATACCGTTGGCCTGGATATAGGCGTCACAGAACCATGCCCCCATGGGGTCATCCTCACGGTGGGAGAAGGTGAGGGTAGCCCCCTCCACATCAAAGGTCATAACCGACAGGGCCAAGTCAGCGGGGGCAAACATGGGCCGGTAGGTGGTCTCAAGGTACTCAACCAGTGTGATTTGCATAGTCCTACCCTACCCCATCATTGCCTGGTAGTCCATCAAAAAGATGGCAAGGGCACCGATGAATGTGTGGCTACCGGCAGTACGGTTGTCATATACCCGTTGCAGCCTCTCAGCGTGCTCGAAAATCAGGTCGTCTACGTTGTGGGCCTTGGGGGCGATGGTGTTGTCCATACCCACACCATACCCCACAACGGGCCGGTACACAAGCAATTTCCTGCACCTTCACTAACCAGTCGTAACACATACGAGAATCCCTGCAATTCCTGCAGTTCTACGTAATCGTACGTAATCATAGGGGAGCATGTCGGCTATATATAGTGGGTTACTACACAATGGGGTATGTGGTGTAAGTCTATAGACTTAGGGGTATATGGGTTGGGCATAGTGCAGTAGGTCAGTAGACATAGGGGTATCTAAAGTCGACTGAAAGTGTGTACTTTGGAGTTGGGCAAAACCCTGGCCTCGCCCCGGCCCATGGGGCATAGTGGTCCTCACGCCCCCCACACCTACCCTAGGAGCCCCAAATGTCCGTTTCTCTCATGACTCTGGTCCCCAACTCCGTCACGCTGGACAAGATGACGGATGCGCAGGTGGCCACGGCCTACCGACAGGGCAAGGCTTTCCGTGAGGAGACTGCCCGTTGGGCAGACCTGAACGACTCCCACACTGCGGGCACAGCCCTGCGGGCGCAGGGCGTCATCCCTGTGCTGCGCTCTCAGGGCGTCCTGTCCCTGTGCCTTGACTGCGGCACCACCATGGCCGTTGCGGCTCACAGTGAGGCGAGCCGGGTCGCGCAGCAGCGCGGCTACGCGACGACGGACCCGTACGTTTTGCAGTGCTGCGGCACGGTTTTCCTGCCGTGAAAAACAGGGAAGGCATGTTGGGCGAAACTATTGCCTGACATGCCTTCCCTCCCCCATACTGGACCCACACCACACCAAACCTTTGGAGTCATCATGTCCCGCATGCCTGCCGCTGGTCCGTTCACTGTCGCGTCGCACGCTCGCCCTGAGTGCCACGCCCCGTCCGGATACTCCGTCCGCGACTACTCTGCGAAGCCTGCCGCTAACGGGGTCGCGCCGCGTGGCCGCATGCGTGACATCATCCTGGCGTTCTGGGAGTCGCAGGGTGTCGCCCGCTGGCAGTGTGGCGGTGCGGGCGGCGGCGGACGTTGGATGGTCCGCGACATGGTCAACGCTCCCGACGTGTGGCTCCCCCTCGCCGGTCAGTCGGACGCGGGACGCGCCGACGTGGCGGAGTTCTCGCACGTGCGGGCCGCAGACAACGATGGCGCATGGTGCGCGTGCAACCTCCTCCCCGAAACCGGCGCGGCTAATGCCTCGCGTGGCGGGGCAGACATGACGGACGTTCCCCCGGCGGCTCTGGCCGTGCTCGCCGCTTGGCCGTCCTACTGGCGCGAGAATGTCGCGCGCCCCGCTTCCCTGGCGCGGCTCGCCGGGTGACGAAACGGGAGGGATGGGTCAGACTCCCCCATCCCTCCCGAATCCGGGCACACTATCCAAAACGGACATTTTGATTGTTGTAGGCGTATCATACACAAAACAAAATTTTATACATTTCAAATCTCAGCAACTATGGTTGACTTTACACAACTATTTAGAGGAGCCGGTAGATTTAAATAGTCAATTGATGTCGTCTGTGACAAAGGAACCGCTGAAATGAGGCATGGGCCCAACCAGGTGACCATTTTTGTGCATTTCAAGAAGCGCGGTAGCCTTGTCGGGATTTTGTTCTGCCAACAACGCCATGAGCACGTCGTAGATTCTCGCCATCTCGATGAACTGAACCGCACCGATGTTTTCTGGTGAAAAGGGGTCAACACCTTCTTGCTCGTTTGGTTCTTGACTCATATCGACTCGTTCCAGTTGAAGGACACAAATATTCCTCCGTCATTCTTCTTGGGATATATGATGTTGAAGGTGGCGTGTTTTGGTGCGCCGAGTTTTTGGCGCACTGCTTCTACGCGGGCGGTAGTGATTTCGAACTCATTTGTCAGTTCACAACTGAGGCTCTTTATTACTTCTAATTGCTTACGGCTCAAGTCTTGTACCGTATATGAAACACCCTGGTCGTCTGGAACAAAGTATCCCGTTATCTTGTAGGGTTTGCTCTGACCTCCGAACTTGGCCGATACCCACTCCTGGTCGCCCTCCTTGCCGACCACCACGTCACGAACATATCCCTTTACTGTGACTTGACCGTCCTCGGAAGTGATGACCAACTTTTGACGTTCAGTCATTCTTCTGTTCCACTACCGGCGCTTCGCCGCTGGGCGGCTCGACCACCGGCTCGGCGGGTGTGACATTTTCAACGACCGGCTCAAGTGGTGCAGAATTTACATCATTGCTTGTATTTGACAAATCTTTGTCATTTTGGGGGGTTGGTTCTCCCGTCGCGGGCTCGGTGCCCAGGGTCACGTGGGCGTTGCCTTGCGGCTCGGTGCTGGGAAGGTCGGTGAGCGTGCTGCGCACGCCCATGACGACTCGTGTGGCCGGTACAATTAATGTGGCGGTACCATCGGCCAATTCTTTTACTTCCGCGTGTGCAACGGCGTGTCCGCCGATGGTGACCTCTACCTTGTCTCCGATTTTCATGTGTGCTCCTCTGTTCTACTGATTGTTACTTCATAACTGACGACGTGTCCGTCGTCGTCTAGATTGGACTTGACGCTGAGCAGGGGTAGGTCGGTGTCGTTGACCCACCACTTGCTCCAATTGTCTAGCATGATTCTGACCTCGGCCAGATTGTTCATCGTGCCTCGGTCTTCTTGGACCATGGAGTTCACTGCTGGTCTCCGGGTGGAGTCATGGAAACGCCTACTCGCTTGCCGTCCAAACTGACCTCTACCGGCCAAAAATATACTTCGTGCTCTCCGTGTGCGGGACCCATTCTCTGGAATGGGCTAGGTAGTACCGGCCTCTTGAAATTGAGGTAGCCGTGCACGTATCGGTCGTCTCCCTTGAGGAGTCTCAATACCCTACCCTTTCTCAAGTCACTCATTCAAATTCTCCTTTTTCTAGTGCTTCCAGCAACAGGGTGAACAAATCCTTCAAGTCTGCCGGGTCCATGTCGGTGGCGTCCACCTCGATGGTCATGGACTCGTCGTCCTCGTCAATGGTGGGCTTGATGAGCACCAAGGGAACCTCGCCCAGGGTGAGCATCCACAAGGACGAGTCCTCAGTCTCGGAATCCCTCAATCTGATTTCTACCATGATGGGAGAATCACTCATACCAGCACCTCGTAGTCTTCCTCTGCGGCTTCCAGCAAAACGTCCAGGTCTGCGATTTCGAGCAGTCTCTGAACCTTGCGCCAGGTGTCGCGCTCTCGTGCAAATGCCGCATAAGTCAGCGGCATGGCGGCGGCAAACTCTTCTTCGATTCGAACGGCCACGTCCCTAATCTCCTTGAGAGCATGCTTGTCATTACGAAGAATCAAGAACTGCATGATGTTCCTAGGATTAGCAGATGCGTAGAACTGCGTGTGCAGGGCAAGGGGAAGAACGTTTCGTGCAACCTCCTTGGCAATGCCCATCCTCAACTGGAACTGGTACTCCTGCCAAGCGATTTCGAATACCCTCCTGTGTGCACCGGTCACCAACTTGTACTGCTCGGGGGTGCCGGGTTCGAAGGTATATGAGCCCACCTTGCCCTTCTGCACAAGTGGTCGGTCAAAGGGCGGTAGATAGAACCTACCCTCTAGTTCCTTGTATCGCCCAGATGTCTCGTTGTAGGAAAACGTCCTGTGCCTCATGAACTCTCTCGCTACAAACAGCGGGGTATCGATGAAGAACGTGAATGAGCCATGCTCAAAGGGAGACATGTGCTTGTTCGAATAAAGGAAGTTAATCAACTTGGCGATGTTGGTCAGGTCTCTGTTTCTCGCCTCGGAGGCAAAGTTGGACACCCAGGCCGCGTACGCCACGTCGTCGTCGGAACCGTTGTGCTTGATGAGTTCAACGGTTGAATGGTCTAAAGTCTGCAAGTTTTACCTGTCGTTCGTGTACTCGTTCTAAACATTCTCGGGCTTGATTCTAGCCCACCACTGCTCTGAAATGCTGATGTACTTGGCATTGAGTTTATGAAGTTTCTTCTGGCCTCTATAACTCAAATTACCGTCGCGCTTGTCTCTCTCAAGCGCATTAATCTTAACCTTGAGCGCCCTACGCTTCTTGGCGTAGTACTTCTCGTCCTTCTTAAACATAGAACTCCTTGTTGACCGCCACGATGCGGTCGTAAATCTTCAATCCAGGCTGAATTCGCCTGTCACATGTAAAACATTCTAGCACGGGCTCGGCGTCTTCGGTAGCCCTCAGGATGAGTGAAAACCCGCAGACCTCACACTTGAAAGGCTCAACCTGCTGTCTTCTGACCAACCTGTTGTACTTGTGAAACTCACGAATGTCCATAATTCTCCTAAATTTTAACTTTTAGGCATACTAGTCCCTCTGGCGTGCCCCCTGAGATATCCCATATACCTTTACCAAATAGTATATTAAGAGGTACTTATCTCAGATTCGCCGAAGTCTGCGTTGCCACTGCTACCGGCCCCTCGCTTTACACAAACCGATACCCCGTCGTCCTAGTCACCTAGGTTTCTTGATTATGTATTGACCCCAAGAAGGACAAGAAGGGCCATCAAACTGGCAAGTGGCAACATACCAGAGTCTTCGGGGTAAAAGAAAACCCCTATCCGGCACTACTCAGATAGGGGTTTTCCGTAGGTAACTGCTTGCAGTAAATCTATGAATAAAACCCCATGGTAGTGCACGGGTTTTTGCTTACTTAAAATATAACACATTGACAAAAGTTTGTCAAACCTGTAACTTGTGAGCATGTTGAAGATTTCTCACGGTACCAGAATACTAGACCAGTCCGACAAGAACGGATACGGTTACGCCACCTCAATGATGCTTGAGTCACTGGACAGATTAGGCTACGAGACGGCACAGAATGACGCCTCTGCGGACGTAGAGATTTGGTTTGACCAGCCACACCACTGGAATTTTTCCAAGGGCGTATATCGAATTGGGTATCATCCTTGGGAGTCTACCGCGCTCTTGGCCAACGAGAAGCCGGACTGGACTGAACAGATGAACTCTTGTGACGAAATCTGGACCCCGTCTCCCGTCATCGCGGACTGGTACAAGTCTTACATGGGACTCAAGCCGCCGGTATATGTCTACGAGCACGGTGTGTCCCCTAAGTGGAAACAAAGAGAGAAGAGAAAAGTAGAGGGAACCTTCAAGTTCTTGCACATCGGTGCCGAGGCTGCTCGAAAGGGAGCCAAGGAGGCCATGCAAGGACTGCGTCTTGCCTTTCCCCGAGAGGCAGATGTCGAGTTGAACATGAAGATTATCTCTCAAGGATGGCACATCGGCGTGCTACCGAGAATCAACATGTTGAACGGTATCTACAGTTTAGACCAACTGCTTGACTTGTACTACGACAACCACGTATTCTTGTACCCTTCTTACGGTGAGGGATTTGGTTTGACTCCACTGCAAGCCATGGCCACCGGCATGCCGACCATCACGCTACCGGCCTGGGCTCCGTACGCTGACTTCATTGACCTAAGTCTGGCGGTAGACAGTCGGTTGTCCAAGTCGCCGTGGCCAGCCATTCATCCTGGTCACATGTGGCACCCTAGCACCGACAGCCTGGTCGAGTCAATGCGTTATGCATATGAGAATTACGATGACGTGCAAGGTTTTGCAAGCGCCAACGTAGACAAAATCTTGAAGCGTTACGACTGGGATACCCTTACCAAGAAGGCCTTTGAGGACTTGGAGAACAGGCTCTAAAAAAGTTCAAAAATCTTCGACCTCAAAAATCCATCGTGTTAGGATGGAAGAACCGAATTTTTACGCAGGAGGAAGATTTTTTGTCTATTTTGACAGACACAGGGGCCATCGAAGACCCCTACAGAAACTTTATCGCGGTGTCTCGATACAGTCGTTGGATTGAATCAGAAAACCGCCGTGAGACGTGGGCCGAGACCGTGGACCGGTACTTCACTTTTATGAAGTCCCACATGAACGAAAATTATCCAGGTGTCGTGGACGACAAGACCTGGGCCAGGATGGAAACTGCTGTTCTCAATCACGAGGTCATGCCGAGCATGCGTGGATTGATGACCGCAGGACCAGCCCTGCTTAGAGAAAACTTGGCACAGTTCAACTGTTCTTTTATCGCGGTTGACGATGTCCGTGCATTTGACGAGGCCCTTTACATCTTGATGAATGGTGTGGGCTTGGGATTCTCTGTCGAGTCTCAGTACGTTTCTCACTTGCCAAGCGTCAATGAGCACTTTGAGCACACCCAGTCTACTATTACCGTGGCCGATTCCAAGGCAGGATGGGCTCGCGGGTTCCGCGAACTCATTGCCATGTTGTACGCCGGTCAGATTCCGAGGATTGACGTTTCAAACGTTCGACCAGCCGGTGCTCGCTTGAAGACATTCGGCGGTAGGGCCTCGGGTCCTCAGCCTTTGGTTGACTTGTTCGACTTCACGATTGGTATTTTCAAGGGTGCTGCCGGTAGGCAGTTGACCCCAATGGAAGCACATGACATCATGTGCAAGGTCGGAGAGGTCGTCGTCGTCGGTGGAGTTCGACGTTCGGCATTGATTTCTCAGTCCGACGTAGGCAACTACGAATTGGCCAAGGCCAAGTCGGGTGCTTGGTGGGAGTCTGAGCCGCAGCGTGCTCTGGCCAACAACTCCGCAACCTTCTACAAGAAGCCTTCGATTGGTGAATTCTTGCAGTTCTGGGGAGACTTGTACGAGTCCAAGTCCGGCGAGCGCGGCATCATCAACATGGAGGGATTGCGCGGTAGCGATTATGCTCCACGAAGAGACCTTACCAAGGTACAAGGCCTAAACCCTTGCGCCGAGATTTTGCTTCGCTCCAAGGAACTGTGCAACCTCACCGAGGTCGTAGTTCGGGCTAATGATACTTTGGAGGATTTGAAGGAGAAGGTCGAGGTGGCTACTATTTTGGGTACCATTCAGTCTTCTCTCACTAAGTTCAAGTATCTTCGCAAAATATGGAGCGACAATTGCGAAGAGGAACGTCTCTTGGGAGTTTCTCTTACCGGTCAGTTTGGTCACCCAATCCTGAATGGGACATACGGAATGACTGAATTGAAAGATTTCTTGAAGGCCATGAGGCTGACCGCCATTGTTACCAATGAGAAGTTTGCTAACGGTATGGGTATCAATGTATCCACTGCCATTACCACAGCAAAGCCTTCTGGAACGGTTTCTCAGTTGACCGAGTCCTCTTCTGGTATGCACCCATGGCACAGCGAGTATTACATTCGTACCGTGCGTGCGGATAATAAGGACCCATTGACTGAATTCATGAAGGACGCTGGCATTCCGAATGAGCCAGACGTGATGAAGCCTGACCACACCACCGTGTTCTCATTTCCACAGAAGGCTCCGGAAGCCGCTTTGACTAGAAGTGATTTGAGTGCAATTCAGCACTTGAAGATTTGGAAAGCCTACAAGCAACACTGGACAGAGCACAATCCTAGTGTCACCATCAACGTGCGTGAGGACGAGTGGATTGAAGTTGCTAACTGGGTGTATGAAAATTGGGGAGATGTGGGCGGTATCTCATTCCTTCCTTATTCTGAGCACACCTACAAGCAAGCACCTTATCAAGATTGCACGGAGGCTGACTACTTCTTGGCCAAGGCAGAAATGCCCGAGCAGATTGACTGGTCATTGCTGAGTGCATATGAAACCGAAGACACTACTACCGGCTCTCAAACCCTGAGTTGCACAGCAGGAAACTGTGAGGTAGTTGACGTAACAACCAAGTAAGAATTATTGACAAAGCCCCGCTTCGGCGGGGCTTTTGTCATTTATTTGTCAAAATTTTGCGTAATTAGGTTATTGACTTTAGTATTTGTATGGGAAAGCCAAAAACAACAAGGAGAATATTATGAAGGAAAGCATTGACCCAGAACTAGTTGACGACGCAGAAGATGCCGAGCAGCCAGAATTGGTAGAAGTAGAATTGCCGGACTTCGACCCTTCTCAGTTTGAACTGAGTGACGACTTTGAAGTCGAGGAAGACGAGGGTGACGAAGATGGTGGATAGAATGAAAGACTTGGGCCTGCTGGTCCATTTGAGACAGTGGGGTCTAGTAGCCGACGGTAAAGAAGGTTGGAGGCGTAGAGGCAGGCCTTATCACTTCCGACCAAAAGCAATTATCGTGCACCACACGGCATCTGGAATTTCTTCCGGTAACATGTCGTCAGAAAGAATTGTCACCGAAGGCCGCAGCGATTTGTCCGGACCTCTGTGTCACATCTTGCTGGGCCGCGACGGTAGGGTCAGAGTCATTGCGACAGGATACACCAACCACGCAGGCTATGGTGGGCCTCGCGCGGGCGTACCCGCTAACCAGGGAAACACCTATACCATTGGTATTGAAGCCGAGAACAATGGTATTGGCGAGCCTTGGCCAGCGGTACAGTTGAATGCTTATTACAGATTGTGCGCAGCCCTCCTGGTTTGGATTGGTAAGCCAAACGCGGACTTGGTCATGGGGCACAAGGAATGGGCACCACGCAGGAAGATTGACCCATCCAACCTCAACATGGACAAGTTCCGCGCAGAAGTTGATAAGGCAATCAAGGCCGGGCCTTCGGTCAAGACCTTGAAGTTGTCCAGGGTAAAGCCAGGTAAGAGAAATTCTGATATCTTGTTGCTCAAGGAGCGATTGGCCGCAAGAGGTTTCAAGGATTCTGTTGAATCCAGTAATTTCTTCGGTAAGGGATTGCAAAACGACCTTAGGGCATTTCAGTTGAGTATTGGTCTCAAGGGCAAGGACGCCAACGGCGTGCCTACGAAGTTCACCTTGCAGAAGTTGGGATTCAGGGTAGAAGCATGACGCAGCCGACGAGATTGAACTATGTCACTTGCCCTTATGGGAAGCAAGGAAAAATGTGGGCCGCAGGCTATCACACCGGAGTGGACTACCGCGCCATCCAAAACACGCCGGTATATGCAACCCGTGTGGGCAAGGTAGTTCATGAAGGCTATGGAGGATGGGGTCAGGCATACGGAAAGCACATTGTCATCGAAAGCAATCACTTTGGAAAGACAATTCGCCACCTGTATGCTCACCTCAACAAGAGTTGGGTCAATGTCGGAGACAGGGTTGTGGCTGGACAAGAAATTGGTATCAGCGGAAACACTGGAAATTCGACTGCTCCTCACCTTCATTACGAAGAGAGAAAGTACCCTTATGGATATTGGAACCACACCAAGCCGGTATTGCCTGGCTGGATTCCACTAGACAAGCAGTGGCTTGCCCAAGTAATGAGAAAAATTACAGGTAAATGAACCAAGTGTTATACTTGTATTAGCGATGTGCCGAGTCAAATGGATATCGCTCAAGTCGGGATTAACAGGCTCTGTTCGTGGTTACGAATTTCGCTGATTCTCCTGCCTTAGGATAGTTGATAGTTACCGAGTAGCCCCTCACGGTTTGTACTGTGGGGGGTTTTCTCGTACAATCTTATTGATATGTCATTTATCAGAGAAGCCTTGAGAGACAAGCCAATGGCTTTGTACGCCATGGACGATACCGCGCCATTCCAGGATTATTCTGGATTCAATAGGTCGGGCACAAATTCGGGCTCTACGCCTGCCACCTCGGCTTCTATTGCATTGGGAACCAAGTTCGCTCAGGTATTCAACAGTTCTACGATAGCCAATTTTCAAGCGCCCGTGATGACTAAAGAATTGGAATACTTGCCTTTTACTTTGGAGGCTTGGTTTCAGGTCGCCCCCGGCTCCAACACAGCAGAACAACAAGTTCTGGGCAACAGCGGAAGTCTAGATGGGTTGACGGTCAACAGAAATACAGTTTCGTTCGTCATCAAGTTCACAAACGCCCCGGAGGCAAGGGTCAGTTATACCTTTCAGTATGGACATGCTGTTCATGCTGTAGGAGTCAAGACCAAGAACAAGATTTCTCTTTACGTTAACGGCGAGGTTGCTCAAGAAAAATCTCTTACCGAAGCGCAGCAGAATTCTAAATATGCAGCAACTGATGGGAATCTATATTCGGGTGGTACGGCTGGCGACGGTAGCCTGTTGCTTGGTCCGGTAGGATTCTATGCCTTGGCACTTGCTTCTCCATCAATCAAGAGACATTATCAGGCTGGAAACACCGTACCGCCCACTCTGAGTGTTCATACGTCGTTCAATGGCGATTACATTCCTTTGGTTTCACTGACCAACAATAACTTCATGAAGCGAACATGGTCCAATCAAAGAGATTGGAGAATTGGAATTCTCGACAACGTCAACGTCATTTCTGGGGTTCTTCGCCCGCAGTTTGGAAAGTACGGAAACGTCGGAGACGTAAACTTGGCTTGGTCACCTCGCGCAGAGACCGCAGGAATCACGTGGTTGACTTCAAGATGGTTTGGCGGCTCGGGCGCGGGCACGCACACGTACATGCGAGGCCAAGAAGACGGCCCCGGACAAATCACTTCTTATATCAGAAAGATGTGGACCACCGCCGCCACGTCTAACAACGACACTGGTTTTGAAATAACTCAAGGCAGTTCTACTCAAAGATATCCCGTTGCTGCGGGAGACAAGGTCAATGTTTCTTCCTTCATGAGGTCTAACGTTTCGAAGACGAGATATATGAGAGTTATCTGGTTCAATTCGAGCAACAATCAGATTACGACAGTCAATGGTTCGACCACAGACATGGTTGCAAATCAATGGAATTGGCAGTCTGCTTCCTTTACCGCCCCGTCGGGCGCGGTTACCTTTAGAGTATTATCAGACATCGTCGGTGCCACCGGAGGCTTTTGGAAGGTTGGAGACACCCTTGACGCAACCGGATTGATGGTTCAGGTAAACCAAGATTCCGGTATTTATTTCGATGGCTCTATGACTGGTGTCAGTTGGAACGGTAGTTCTCACAATTCTACCTCTACATTGGAATCCAATGACGTTTCCGTACCGGGTTCCTACTTGAGCAGCATTCCTCTAGGCTCTAGTGGAGATACCTCTATCTACGGCATTTCTGCTGACTGGGACGGTCTTGGGGTGAAGGTTTCATTCTCCCTAAACGGAACAACGTGGGAAAGAGCAACAAGAAACAATCTGATTTCTTTGATTCCTCAAGGATACAATCCTCAGAACCAGGAGATTCAGGTGAAGGTAGAATTTATTGGGGGCCTTCCCCTAGATGAGTCTTTCGTCAAGACCATGACGGTCACCGGATTCAGGAAGGGCGTTTTGCCTGCGATTGAAGGCAGGACCGCCACATTGAACAAGGTAAGTCCGAGGATAGAAAAGCCGGTACTCCTTTATCATGATTCTTGGGGAGCAAATATTGCAAGTGGAGGCTCCGTGGTTTTTTCTGCGGATTCTTCTTCGTCGGCATCCCCGGTGAGAAGTATTGAGATGTGGGTTAAGAGGACAGAGTCTACTCAGCCGACCATTTCTTTCAATGGAACAAACTATAGAAACGGATTGCCTTCTTCTGCTGCACTTCCCTTGAACCAATGGACACTGGTTCATGTTGTGTCTAGTTCTGACATCACAGGCTCTGTAACGATTAATGGACCTGCGCAGATTGGAAAGACAACATTGTATGACAGAGCATTGACCGCTGCGGAAATTGCTTCAATCTATTCTTCTTATACCTTGAGTTCTCAAGTTCAAGCAAATGACACCACTCAGATAACGCTGACTGAGTCCTTGTCCCCAGCGACAATTTACGCTTTTGATTGGGCACTTCAAGGAACAGTAGTCTAGATTGTGCTTAAAATCTTAATTGTGATAGGATAATTCAAATGGATATGAGAAATGCTGTTGATTTGGGAGCGACCGCACCCAAGAAAGGCCCGCAAGCCATCGAAGAAGTTCCCTACGGAATGTATGTATGGGAAAACTTAGAGGGTGAAATTTTTGGCGACGACGACGGTAATGTGATGAATGTATTCTGCATGAAGGGCGACCGCCGAGCAATGCAGGCTCTCAAGGATGCTGCGCGTCACCACGGTGCTGGCGAAGGCCGCCCGGTTTGGTGGTCTGGCAAGCGCAGAATTAACGACGAAGAGTTGGCCGAGCAGCAAATGCGAGAGACTCTTGGCCTGGTTCCTGACCCCCTAGACTACGGTGCCATCCGAGATGAAGTGAGGTCTAGACGATACAATGCGCGAACATAGAGTCGTAGCAGAAACCAAGGACGTCCCTGAGATTTCCAGGATAGGTGTTTCCAAGAATTCGGCGGTAGCCCCCGAAGAGGGAGACACCTTTATGAAGCCTGCCACAAAGTTGAAGGACTTGGAAGGAGTAAAGTCTACATTCAAGAGTAAGGTCACCCGCGAAGAAAACAAGTTCCAAAAGTTTCGTCAAGGAGCGACCGGTACAGAGTCAAAGCAAATCAACGAGAAGCAATTCCTTACTGGGTATGACGTATTCGATGTAGTTGAGCCACCGTACAACATGACTTACTTGGCCAGGTTGTACGACATGTCGGCTCCTCACAAAGCCGCGTGTGACGCAAAGGTTGCAAACATCGTCGGCCTTGGGTACGTGCTCACCGAGACCGCCAAGACCAAGCGTGAACTAGATGCCATTGGTGATAACCAGAGAAAGGTTGACAGCACCAGAAAGCGTCTTAACAAGGAGCGCGACGATGTCCTTGAACTCATCGAGACCTTCAACGAAGAAGATACTTTCACCGAAACACTTTCAAAGGTCTGGCTCGATTACGAGACCATGGGTAATGGTTATCTAGAGGTCGGTTTCAACCGCGACGGTAGCGTTGGATACATGGGCCACGTACCTGCACAAACAATCAGGATTAGAAGGCTCAGGGATGGGTTCGTCCAAGTAAGCGGATTCGAAACCCAGTTCTTCGCGCACCTGGGACACCGCACCGAGGGCAATCCCATTGGAGACGATGTCCCTAATGAAATTATTCACTTCAAGAACTACAATCCAGGTTCTGGATATTATGGTGTTCCCGACATTATCGCGGCCCAGCAGGCAATTGCCGGTAACGAATTTGCTGCCAGATTCAACCTAGATTATTTTGAGAACAAGGCCGTACCGCGACACCTTATTACCCTCAAGGGTGCGAAGTTGGGCTCGAACGCCGAAAGTTCTCTTTTGGCATTTTTCGAAACAGGTTTGAAGGGTCAGAATCATAGAAGTCTTTATATTCCTCTTCCTCCTGACACAGCAGATAACAAGGTAGAGTTCAAGATTGAACCTATTGAATCTGGCGTCCAGGACGCTTCATTCGTCAACTACCGCAAAGCAAATCTTTCTGACATCCTCATGGCTCACCGAGTCCCACTGACCAAGATTAGTGTTTCAGAGCAGGCGGCTTTGGCTGTAGCCCGAGACGCAGACAAAACTTTCAAGGAGCAGGTATGTGCTCCAAAGCAAAGTGTTGCAGAAAAGAAGGTCAACAAGGTCATTTCTACATTGACGGACGCATTCGAGTTGTCACTAAACGAGATGACTTTGACCGACGAAAATACTTCATCTCAGATTGACGAGCGTCGTCGCAAGACCGGAGTCGAGACCGCCAACGAGCAGCGTGCCCGCCGAGGTCAGCCAAACATCAAGGGCGGCGACGAATTGTTCGACATGAACGGAAAGGCCAAGGAGTCTACAGCGGCGACCGCCGGTACCGAGAACAGACAAAGAGACTCCGCTCGCTCCGCAGGAAGAACAGATTCTGCTGGCGAAGGTAGAAATCCAAAGGGAGAAGGTAGAACAGTAACTTAATCAAAATGCATATTAATGTCATTAATTTTGCATTTTGAACGCTAAGATACTAATATACAATCATGACCAAGATTGAGAAAAGCAATTTGACGGTGAATGGTGAATCCATCCACGTCTCTATGCCTTTCGCAAAGGTCGATAAGAAGAATCGTTTGGTGTCCGGATGGGCCACCCTTGACAATATCGACACTCAGGGCGACATCGTTTTGGCAGAAGCATCTGCCAAGGCTTTCAAGCGCGCTAGAGGTAACATTCGTGAAATGCACCAGCCTCTGGCTGTAGGCAGAATGGTCGACTTCAAGGAAGATGAGTTCTACGACACCAACGACAAAAAGTTTTATCGCGGAATCTTCGTGACTGCTCGCGTCTCTGAAGGCGCGGAAGATACTTGGCAGAAGGTTCTCGACGGAACTCTTAGCGGTTTCTCGATTGGTGGCGAAATTAGAAGTTCGAAGAACGAGTTCGTCAAGGACGCCGGTAGGACCGTTCGATTTGTCGAAGACTATGACCTTGTGGAGTTGTCGCTAGTAGACAACCCTGCCAACCAACTTGCAAGCGTTGAATCTTTTCAGAAAAACATTTTCTCTGTTGCCAAGACCGAATCCGGCTCTGTCACAGTCAAGGGAATGGCAGTAGAGACGAAGATTGAAAATGTCTTCGTTTGCGAGAATCATGATGAAATGGTTGTCACGGTTAAGGTAGCAGAAGCGGCAGAATGCCCAGAATGCTCCAATGTCATGAAGAACATCGGATGGTTTGAGTCCAACGAAAACCGCGAAGACAAGGTCGATGACATCGTTACCAAGTTCAAGAACCCAGCAGGGGAGGCCGCACCAACTGATGAAGGAGGTGTAGAAATGACCAAGGGTAACGACAACAAGGAAACTGCCAAGGAAGTCAGTGTGCCAAGCCCAGGTGAGACCCACCAGGACGGCACGAAGATTGAGGAGTCTTCTCCCGCAGCCGTGGAGCCTGTAGAAAACCCTAACGCAAATGGAACCGGCGATGCTGGCGAGGCGGTAGAAAACGAGGAAGTCGAAAAGGCAGAACTCGAAGAGGAAGACGAAAAGCCTTCGGAAGACACTGAGATTTCAAAGAAGTTCCAGGAGTTGCACGAGGCGGTACAGACAACGTTGAACAAGTCTCATGAAGAGACATTGGACAAGGTTGCTGGCTTGCAGAAGCAGTTGGATGAATTCCCATCTAAGTTTGCCGAACTTGAAAAGAAGATTGACGAGTTCGGAGAGAAGGTTGAAGTGCAGAAGCAGAGAGTTGGAGAACTAGAAAGCAGTTTCTTCAAGTTCAATCGTTCTGGCGCTTTGAAGAAGTCTGCTGAACTATCACCAGCAGAAAGAGTTGTACAGAAGAAGAGTTTTTGGGGCGGCGCTTTCTCAGACTGATTAATCAGTCAGTCTCCCAAGACAAGCCATTCTGTCGCATGCAATACCAATTCATTATGACAAGTGAGGTGAAAAATTAATTATGAGTAACGAATTGCTAGAGAAGGTCATTTCTTCCAGCAGCATCGGTGTAGACCCAAGCCACGCAGGTGGTTGGTTGACCAACGCACAGTCCGGTCAGTTTATCGACTACATGTGGGACGCTACAGTCCTGGGTTCACAGGTCCGTACCATTCAGATGCCTACTGATGAAGTTGAATTGGACCGCATGGCTATTGGTGAGCGTTTGCTTCGTGTTGCTACGGAGGCCGTTGACGATGGTGTCAACCCAGCCGTTGCATTCACCAAGGTTTCCTTGGGAACCACGAAGTTCCGTCTTGACTGGGAACTTTCCACCGAGGCACTTGAGGATGGACTAGAGGGCGACGCCCTTGACGACCACATCGCTCGCTTGATGGCACAGCAGGTTGCAAACGACATCGAAGACTTGGCAATTAACGGAGACAGCATCAACCACAAGCAGGACTCCCTGTTGAAGGGTTTTGATGGTTGGAGAAAGCGTCTTTACTACGGTGGACACGTCCTAGACGCGGGTAGCATCACCTTGCCTGACGGCACGGCTGACAACACCTTGCACCGTGGAGTTTTCAACGCTGCTCTTCGCGCCATGCCTCGTAAGTTCATGGGCGCTCGTGGAGGACTACGCTTCTTCACTGCTACCGGACTTATCCAGGACTTCATGTACCGTAGCCAGTTTGTTGAGACCATGCAGGGAGGCTTCTCGGAGCCAAGCCCAAGTCGTGGTGGAGCAAACGACAACCCAGGCCCAGCCGCTGGCTGGTCCCCTGCGGCACCATACGGTGTTCGTTTGTCCGAGGTACCTTACATGCCTGAATACGACGTTGATTTCAACGGTTCTGGTTCGGGTGCAGGTACCCCAGGTGCTGGCCAGACTGGCGGTAAGGGCTCCGACCTTTGGTTGGTTGACCCTAAGAACTTGATTTGGGGCGTCCGTCGCGCCGTTCAGGTTTACCGTGAGTTCAAGCCTAAGAAGGACACCGTGGAGTACACCTTGTACACCCGTGTTGGTTGCACCGTGGAAAACCCAGCAGCATCTGTTGTTGTTAAGAATGTCGCTTACCGCGACTGATAGGCGTTAGCCTTTGTGAGACCCCCAGGGAAACCTGGGGGTCTTCGCATTTTTGACACGTTTGTGTTATTATCGAACAAGACAATCCAAGGAGGAAAATAAATGTCTTTACCAACCAAGTTTGCTGACCTAGAGAAGTCAGAACTTTATCGCAGTGCAATCGAGGATTTCGCTGTAGACGTCAAGGAGACCGACAACGAGAATGTCATTCTTGCAGCGCTCCTAGAGAGTG
The DNA here is from genome assembly GCA_035590655.1 of Pouteria glomerata. NCBI lineage: Eukaryota > Viridiplantae > Streptophyta > Magnoliopsida > Ericales > Sapotaceae > Pouteria > Pouteria glomerata. The sequence goes on from JAVXUM010000055.1 coordinate 35,724, forward strand.
GAATTAGTTGGGCCGACTATGTGTCCCAGCACCCCGAGGTCAAGCCCGAGGAGCCCGCTGTACAGGTCGTAGAAACGACTCGCCAGACGGAGCCATCTCGAAAGGGTGGCGTGATTGGCGCAGGCGAAATGGTCGGCGCGGTAGTTGAAGAAGTTGCGTCACCTCAGGTTCGAGTCTACGAGAGGCCAGTATATAACCCTCAGGACAAGTTGCTTGTCAAGATGGAAAGGGAAAACCCTATGTTCCAGATTCTAAAGTACACCTTCACTCAGGAGAATCCCTACAACTTGGTGTCCCCAGATGAGGCCGACATCATTTTGAGTGAGCCGGGATTCCGTCAGGCCCGCCCATCCGAACTAAGCGAGTTCTACTCCTAATTAGTTTGACCTTAAATAGCCAAATGCTATAATCATTTTATGGCAGTACCAAAATATGATTTCGTTTGGCAGCAGGGTGAAGATGGAGTAATCTCTCTGGTCTACAAGAGGGAGGGTAATCCTGTTAACCTGACAGGCTATCAGGTCCGAATGGACGTGCGTAGCCCGCAGAACAACATTCTCTTCACGTTCAACAGTGATGATATCACCGAAGTTCCGGCTGTTGACCAGACCGGTAACGCCGACAACGAAGCGGCCTTGGGTGGAGCAGCCGGTACCATTACAATCAATGTACCTCGTGCAGCATCATTGAATGATGGTCCTTTGGTTTCAAGTGTCGGACAAGCCTTGAACTACGACGTATTTTTGCGTGACACCAACAACAAGCAAAGGAAAATTCTCAAGGGCACCATTGTCATTGAGCCATCATACACCAAGTGGACCTAACCCTAATCGAAGATTCTACTGGGAATCTTGTAGTAAACGAAACCGCGACCAGCATCACGGTCAGTGAAGTAGCCGGTACCTCAATTGAGGTACCGGCTGCGGTCGTTAACGAAGTTATCGAAATCGTTGGCGCTCCGCTAGCCAGAGGCATTGCCGACTTTGCTAGAACGTCCGGCGACGGCAGCGTGGGAACGGTTGACACTTACACAATCTCCTACACCGATGGAACTACTTCTACATTTACCGTAAGAAATGGTTCAGCCGGTGCCGCTGGATATACTGAGTTCATCCAGCCTTCCGGAGATACCAGCGGAGTCATCGACCAGACCGCAATTCAGGGTGCTTTTGATAGTGGCAAGTCTGTCCGACTAGTAAACGGAGCAACGTATAACGTCACCGGTCTTGTCTTGAAGACCGGTACTCGCCTGTACATGAATGGTGCCAACATTCGACTAGCGAACAACTCAAATGCTGACGTTATTACTTCACAAGGTTTTGCCGGTCTGGCAGGCGGCGGTACGAACGGCGGTATTCACTCCTTTGGAGTTTACGGTCCAGGAACAGTTGATGGAAACAGAGCCAACCAGACCTTTACCACATCGCTTCCTACAGTTACAAGTGCTAACTTCAACTTGTCGTCTTCTTTTACAGTTCAACTTTCTTCAACCTCCAACCTGCCTAATTCTGGTAGGGCCACGGTCAACACTCAGTCCGGACCTCAGTACTTCGATTGGTCAGCCAACAACACGGGCACCAACACACTGACCGCATCTGCACCGGGAACCGGTCGAGTCAGTACAGGAAGCCGTATTGCTACTTCTGGCTATGGAATCAGGGTCTACGGATACAACTTCTACATTGGTGGAAACATCAATATCAAGAATTGTGTTGCAGACGGTTTGTGGACCGAGTGGGGTAGCGGAAACATCGGCCCAGGGTCACCAGAAATGGAATCTTTGGTCACCAGCGTCAAGTGCTGGGAGAACAACCGTAACGGATACTCTGCTCTTGGTCCTCACGACTCCTTTATCCGCGACGTTGTCTGCTTTAGGAACACCGAGTACGGTCTCAACGAGGGCGGCGGTAGTGTTCACCAGATTAGCGGATTCCATGGATGGGGCTCACCACAGCGTGTCTCTGCTGCTATTAGAAACCAGTCTACCCTCGTGGACTGTGTATTTGAGGTAACGTCTGCATCCGGCTCTAGAGGTCTGGAAATTTATGGAAACAAGATTAAGTCTCGCGCCTCTCGCGTCTTGCAGTCTGCTGGCTCTTCTGGCGGTCAGGTCGGCGTCGAGATGCTCAACAATGCCTCTGGTTGCGACCTTGATTTCCAGTTCGATGGTGGCTTTGCAAACGGCGCGGTACGACTTCACTCTACCGGCGGCGGTAACAAGGTAAGAGCGGTCGTCAACGACAATGCAGCAAACGCCCTTGTGCAGGGTGTTGCTTTGGCAGCCTCCGACGACTACTGGGTAATTGCAGGGTCCGGTACAACCGCAGCCAGCGTCACCACGGCTCTTGATAAGAAGTCAAATACTGGCCACACACACGCGGCATCAGATATTACTTCCGGAATTATTTCTACCGCCCGCCTGGGCAGCGGCACCGCAGACTCCACAACCTTCCTTCGCGGAGACGGAACCTGGCAAGTGGTTACCAGCGGCGGCGGCAGTTCGACTCTTGCAGGCCTTACAGACGTTTCTATTACCTCTCCTGCGTCTGCACAGGTATTGCGTCACGACGGCACTAATTGGAAGAATACCGCGTTGGTTATTGGTGACGTTACAAACCTTTCTACATCTCTCGCGGCACTTGCCCCTATCAACAACCCTACCTTTACCGGTACCTCGCTAACCCTAGCAGATGCCCAAAACTTTGTCCTTGGAACAACCACCGGTACTAAGATTGGTACCTCTAATTCACAGAAGATTGGGTTCCTCAACGCAACCCCTGTAACGCAGCAAGCGGTAGGTACTGACCTTGGCTCCGTGCTTTCGAACTTTGGACTTCGACAGGGCGGTCAGTCTTACATTCTAAACACTTCTGGTCAGGTTACGTTCAGCGGCTTGGCTCTTCTCAGTGGTGCGATTAGATACAACATCAGTAACTTGACGGCAAGTTCAACAATTGCTGCTGCTTACCAGTACACTGTTGATGCTACAAGCGGCGCGGTTGTCGTCACACTGAGTACTACGACCAGTCCGGGTTTGCGACACATTGTCAAGCGTATTGATTCTTCTGCAAACGCTATTACCGTTGTGACTGCTTCCGGTGGCAATATTGACGGACAAACCTCCATCTCTTTGCCAAATCAATGGGACTGGATTGAGGTTACTTCAACATCGACTTCCAACGTGTGGAGAGTCGTCGGAGGAAACAAGGTCGCAGCGCACAACCACGACGGCGTCTACGAGCCTTTCCAGGCTTCCGGTACTACTGACCAGTATCGTCGTGGCGACAAGACTTGGCAGCCGGTAGCAGACCTTCCAGTCAGCACGGCAACACAGTCCGCTTTGAATCTAAAGGCCGCCGATAATGCGGTCGTCAAGTTGACCGGAGCACAAACCCTTGCAGGCACTAAGACCTTCTCCGATGCTCCCGTGGTGCCAGACGGCTCATTCTCTATCGCCAAGACAATTAATTTGCAGTCTGCGCTGGATTCACTGGATGCAAACAAGTCTGCGACTCCGGTCACTGGTACCAAGGCAATTTGGCAATTCAAGTTCACCGACTCAACTGTGGCAAGGCCGACGACCCCGGCGTACGTGAGCCTAAACTGGGTCGGCCCCGCCGGTAGCGGAGGCGCACCACCAGCAAACATGGCCAACGACGACAGTTGGGACATGACTCCATGAGTTGGCTGAGATGGTACAAGAACACCGCCGGTACTGATGTGGTAAGGCCGGGCAGAACGTCAAGACCTTTTCTGAATAACCCCCTTAACACGTGGATGCCGGTGTCTTTTCCAAATTTGACTACCGCGCTGGCCAATTTGCCAAACGCGCCAAAAAGCGCAAATTATGTGATGTGGGACAATTCCTGGACAAATCTAGAGCAAGCCTTTAGGGCTATGTCTACAGGAGACATTTTGGTATTGCCTGAACGAGCCGAGCCTTATTGGTTGTTGACCGATTGGGGATTTCCCGCTGCTGGTGTGGGTTCGGTCCGAGGAATGAACGGCGATTGGCTTCCAATCTCTTCAACGTGGAATGGAGTAGCAGCCAGGACTTGGTTTGCTATGGCGCGTGCACGTAGGGGCATTTTAGGTCTGGGTCCCGGAGCCGTCATCAAAACAAACACATCATCATGGACCGCTCCCGAGCAGATTCAAGACGCCGGTAGCACCGAATCCAACGGTTGGGTTTCAACGGGACGTGTATGGAGAAACACTAGCAACGTGGAGCAGTATGAACTAGTGGGCTCTCAAGAAAAACTGATTGAGGCTGAATCAAACGACCCCTATTTTGGTAACTTCGCCATGCAGGCGAGAGACTTGGGCGGTATCGCTTATAGCGGTATTGCCTCCAAGGGTGGAGTTATTGAAAGAATTCACGCCGATGCTTCGTGGCGAGGTTTCCAGGGCGTACCCAACGGCGAGACCGGTGCGTTCTCTGTTACAGGCAGAAGTTATCTTATTTCCAGATGCACGCTTAATCCGAGAGACTCTACGGGCGCTCGCGTCGGCTCTTCCCCTATCATGATTAACACCGCGCCGGGCGGTAGAATTGAATACGTTGATTCTCCATTTACTCGTATCGGTATGCCAACACTGTGGAATTGCAGCGGTAGACACGAGATTGTTAGCCTGATGTCAAAGTGGGGAGCCGGTCCGGCATTAAACCTTGAGAAGGTTCAGCCTAACGCATACTTCTACATCCAGGATTGCGCTCTGTGGCCTAATCGAGGAAACAACGGCGGCAAGGGGGCTCCACCGGACGGGGTGTTTGGAAACGGACTTCACATCTCTTTGGGTGTCGAGGGGGCTTGCACAATTGAATTGGCAAACACAGACATTGACTATTGTCTAGCAACTGACCAGTTGTCTATTCAGGGATATGCCTCTACTCCAACCTACAAAAACAGCATTACGGTTATTCACAAGTTCAACGGTGTGGACAAGCCTTGGAGAATTTACTGATGTATTGGAATGGTAATAGAGTTGCAGACGGCGTAGCCCTGGCTGCGGGCAACGTGAACACAGCCGGTAACGGAGATTCTGTTGTGTTCGGAACTTCTTCTACGGGTAACGCAGTCTATGCTGAAAACGGCTTTGACTTCTGGATTGACAATGGCTCTATCAGAAGGCTTGACACGACTACGCTTTCCACCGCGACCAAGCACGCGGTGCAGCAGATTACCTTCACTCCCCAAATGATTTCTACTGCTGCGGGACAATTGGCAGTGGCTAGAAACACAGCGAACGCCAATGTTGGCGGTATTCAGGTTTTATCTACTACCTCTAGATTTGCTATCAGACTTTCAACTACTGACCTCTCTGGTGGTACCGCTACACAGTCACCTGTAATTGCCATCAACAACAAATATCTAATTGATATAATTTATTCGTTGTCGGCCAGCCCCACCACGTCAAACGGTAGAATAATTGTCAGAATTACAAACCAGACCGATGCTACCTGGAACGGAACGGGAGTTTGGTACTATGACACGGGATACACTCAAAACATCGGTACCTCCGATATCAACGCTTTCAGATTCGGCGGTATTGGTGGAGCCTACACGGTTGACAAGCCGTCCCGAGCGGAGCACCTGGGCTGGAATCCAATTAGTTCAAATATCACTACCGCATCGTCTAGACAAGATGTTGAGCCGTATTTCATGGCCGCACCGAACAACAACATTTTGCCAATTGTAGACGCGGGGGTAGACCAAAGTGTGGACCCAAATCTAGTCGATACCTACACGCTCACGGCTACGGCTAGCGACCAAGACGGCACGATTGCTAGTTACCTTTGGGAAGACATTACGGGTAGTCCGACGACCGTGTCCGGCTCTGGCAACAGCAGGACGTTGCCCGTAGTCAGGCAAACCACAACGAGTTCAAAAACCTATAGAATTACCGTCACTGACAACTCTGGCGGTACCGCCATTGATACCGTTGTAGTGAATTTCATGCCACATACGAGATGGGAAAAGATAGCCGGGGCTTTGGTTGCGGTAAGAAGGGTAATCGCGGCCAAATAATTCGTTTATTACAGGCAACGTGATAAGATAAAATTATGGAGATTTTGAGGGATTACGAATCAACAGTTGAGTTTGTTGTGCCTGAATCAGTTACAAACGCGACTTACCGAGTAAGTAGAAACGGCGTGAGTATCGGTCAGGTCTCCAATGTCACACCCGAAAACGGTGTGGCGAGGGTTGACGTTCCTTACGAGGCGGTACAGTCCGACGGCTCAGTTTTGATTGAGTTGAACTTCATGCACGGTATTAGTCAATACTCTAGAAAGACCACCGTAGAGGTAGTTACTCCATATTTGAAGTTGCACGAAGTTCAGAAGATTACTGAATCCACAGACAGAGACGAACTGCTGGCAACAGAATCTGCGGTTAGACATATTATCAACGCGCACGTGGGTCAAGACTTTGGGTTGCACAAGGACCGCACCTTCCTGGTGCGCGGTAGTGGCGGCTCTGGCCTACTTCTTCCTAAGAGGTTGCTAGACCTCAAGGGTGCTCAAGGAATCAACCTAGACAACATCACATTGTCCAACGACGGTTGGATTCTGAATAGTCTGCCTTGGGGCGTACCGCCGGTAAAGGCGGATAATAGAGGCTTCCACATGCATCAAGGTGGTGTCATCCACAACCCTAACATGGTCAAATTGGGCAATTTCACTGACGGCTATGAGTATGAAGTAACTGGTGACTGGGGATGGCACGAGGTTCCTGTGGCCGTCAAGGAAGCCGCTAAGTTGTTGGTCAACGATTATGCTTGCGGTGACTCTATTTATCGAGACAGGTACTTGTCCATGATTTCTTCTGCTGATTGGCGTATGCAGTTCAACACCGGCGCTTATGCTCAGACTGGAAACGTGAGAGCAGACCAATTGCTTGCACACTACGTGATGAGGCGCGGCTGGGCGGTAATCTGATGGTCGTCAGATGCCTTACGGGCGCACGCATGAATATGCGAGCCACCATCCTTCGCCCCCTTGATGATTACCAGCCAGAACTGGAAGACATCGAAAAGTACGGTACTTGGAAGAAGTCTCAAGACCCGTTGACCAAAGAGATTGTCAATGTCTTTGAGCCTTACCAGGATACGTCCGCTCCAAGCGTTCCGGGTCAAGAAAAGTACAGGACAATACCTTGTCTTGCGCGAGGAGTCGTCAGCGGGGGAATCAATGGAGCCGGTACCTCCGAGGACTTCGGGGCAACCTACATGAACATCGACTATGTACATATGTGGGTTCCAGGAAACGTAAAGATAGACAAGCGAGACCGAGTCACAAATATTTGTGATGCGTCGGGAAGAATTAGGTGGCGCGACGAAGAGAATGAATCCGACGGCACAGACCCATTAGACCTGAGAGACGAAAGCAACCTGCGAGCAACGGTATTCAATGTCAGCGGAGTTACACCGCTATTTGACCCGTTCAACAGAATGACATCCCAATTCGTACTCCTAGAGAGGGCGCAAGTCTGATGGAAATTCAAACTCTTAGCAACTTGGAAAGCGTCGGAGAGATGGTCGGCGCTTTGATGGGCATTGCCGATGGTATAGAAGAGGACTCTTACGTAGAGAACTTGATTCGTGAGGCTCACGGCGAAGCGACCAGCGTCTTTGACCTTGCAGCGGCTGCGACCGCCTCTGCGGGACACCTACAGCACGTCTATGAATTTGGGGTGGCGGGAGTGACCGCAGGTAAAACCAAGTACCCCGACCCTACGTCTGAGGCGGCAAGGCTTTGGCAGCACAAGATTACTGGATTCGGCGGTAGACAAGACATCGCTTACACTTTTCGTCCAGCACTCAATAGAAACCCACAACCCACCACTAAGTCCACAGGGGTTCCTTCCAAGTACTTGAGAAAATTGAGCAGAAGAAAGTATGTGTTCTGGAACAAGGCATTTGTCATGGAAACTGGGGCTCAGGTCAACATCAAAGCCAAGAACGGCGACTTCTTGTTTGTCCCATTTTATGGACAAGGCAAAGACTCAAGAAACAAGCGCGGATATATGATGTGGAACTCAACTAGACTTGGAGCCATTTCAAACACTCCTGGTGCATCCACAAAGGGAACCTTTACAGCATTCTGGCTGAGATGGTGGGCCAGCGAGGGTGAAGAGATTATGGAGAAGTCCATGAGAAAGTCGGTCGAGCGAGACCTCAAGAAGGCCACCGCACAATTGAAGACGACAAGCAAAATGAAGCCAAGTCAAGCAAATAGAATTAGCGCTGCATCCAAGAAGGGCAGAGCAAAGTCGGAACAGAGGTTCGGAGATGGATAGAAAAGTCAGTCTAGAAATTACACCAGCATTCATGCTGGTCGATTATGCGTGGGCGGTATTGACCACTAACCTGCCAAGCATTTGGAATGCCAACAACTACGAGGGCATCGTTCCGATTGTTCCGCTAACGGAAGAGCCTGAACTGGACAAGTACAAGCATCCTAGAATTGTCTATGGATGGGCAGAAGAAGCATCCAGCATTGCACAGCCTTCCGGCTCTATCACGTTTGCCGTCTCGGACGAAAACTTTAGAAGGTTGACAAAGACACTCAATGTTTTGAAGTTGGCCTTTGAGCGTGAGGACGAGTCGGCGAGAGACATCAATAATTTCACGTCCAACTTCATGAATGGCGAGTATTTGGGAGTGACTTTCGCTTGGACAGCCATTGGATACGTCGAGGGTGGCGCTCCCGAGCAGACCGAGGGCGGTAGGCAATCCGGAGCCATCAATGTTAGATACGAATACCACGCTGACTTTGACATTGTAACGAAAGTCTAATTTTGCTTTTTTATCCTTCTGCGACTAATATGATTAATGAGAAAGCGTAACGACTTTTATTACTCAGGAGGTGAATGAATAAATGCCTAGCAAGAAGAACATTATTGTTGGAGCCGCATCTGTATTCCTTGGTCCATCCGGTAAGGCCTCAGCCCCTGCGGTCGCCGGAACCACGTCTTACCGTGCAACTGTAGCCGCAGCCGCCAACTGGCGCGACGTTGGTTACACCCAGGACGGACTAGAGGTTTCCAATGACCCATCTTGGACTGACGTCGAAGTTGACCAGTTGCTTGACTCTGCAAAGATTTTCCAGGACGGTATGAGCGTGTCCTTGAGCACCTCTTTCGCAGAAGCAACCTTGGAAAACTTGTTGGTTGCTTGGGGTCAGGCTGACAGCACCCTTACCTCTACGGCCAACGACAGGACTTGGGAAATCGATGGTGGTTCCCTTGGTGCCGCTCCTTTGGAGCGTGGATTGATTGCAATTGGAAACGGACCTGAGAAGGCTGCCTCCAACGCATACACCGAGCGTACCTACCACGCATACCGAGTATTGTCTGTTGAGTCCAGCGCACACAGTTTGTCTCGTGCAGAGGAAACGGTTATCCCTGTTACCTTCCGAGCCCTACCTGATGACAACGGAAAGTACGCTATCGTACGTGACCGTTTGAACGTAGCGTAATTGGTTTAGACTTAAACATACCCCCTCCTTTTGGAGGGGGTATGTTTGTTTATGTAGAATTTGCAACTTGTTGTAAGGACTGTTAGCATTATGCCATAACAACAACAAGGAGATTAAATGGCTACTCAAGTTTACAAGACTGAAAATATTATCCTACAGGATGACACCGAGGTGATTCTCAAGCCTCTTCCAATTGCTCGTTTGCGCAGATTTATGAAGGCATGGGAAGGCACCAACAACCTGGGAGAAGACGAGGACGCATCAGGAGTATTCGTCAATTGCGCCGGTATTGCTTTGGAGTCCAACTACAAGGGTAAGTTCGATAGTCTCAAGGCTAACAAGGAAGAGATTGAGGCTGGCGAATTCTTGTCAGCAGATTACAAGGAGTATCTAGAAGACACCCTTGACCTTGACACGATTTACAAGATTCTCGACGTGTGCGCCGGTATCAAGTTGAATGACCCAAATTTAGTGGAGGCAGCGGAGAGGGCACGTCTTGGTCAGAGTTTGACCTAGCAGCACTAGAGGCCGAAGCCTTGTTACTGGGCAAATGGTCTAACATAGAAGATTTGGAAGAAAACATTTCGTTAGATGAGTTGAATGCAATGCTCAAGGCATCACACGAAAAAGAAGCAAGATGGTTTAAATTCATGGCTAGCGTCCAAGGCATCGACTTGGACGGAGAGTCAGAAAAGAACAAGGAGCGTTTCGAACTTTCAAAGAAGCGAGCCGAGGCAAGACTAGCAGGCAAATCAGAAGAAGAAATTGCAGCAATAGGAGACGACAGCGCAGATTCCTTTGAAGACTTCGGATTCGAAGTCGAAGAAATCAAATAATTAATGACTAACATCAATGTAAGAGTTAACGGTACAGCCAATGTGACTCAGATGAAGGACGCCTTCGGCGGTCTTCAAGCACAGGTCGCGGCACTTAACACTCAACTGGCGGCGATGACCAACCTGGCCAATGGGGTTGACCCATCTGGATACCAGCGTCTTGCCAAGACAGCAGCCCTGAACGATAGAATGTTCAGGGCTGGTGTTGCGTCTACGGGCATGTTTGAGCAACAGCAGTTGAAGATTAACAAGGCCACCGACGATTACATTGACAAGTTGAAGCGTCAGAAGTTGTCCTTCCGCGAAATGATGAAGGACCGCAACAGGCAGGTCTCGGCATCAGCATATCGTGAGCAGTTGGCCATGGAGAACATGGTTGTTCGTCAGAATTCTGCAATGAAGATGAACGGCAAGCAAAGCCTTGACGTGATGGTTCCAAAGGCTGTTTCGGCTGACCTGAACACCGCAGGAGCCAAGATGGCTTGGTTCAACGAACAGTTGAAGTCCGGTTCTCGTGAAATGATTAACTGGGGTAAGAACACTCAGTGGGCCGGTCGCCAGTTGATGGTTGGTTTCACCATTCCTCTTGCAGCCGCAGGAGCGGCGGCAGGCGTTTTGGCCTACAAGATGGACCAAGAGTTCACTCGTATTCAGAAGGTTTACGACACCACCGCTGACGCCAATTCATCCTATGCCGCCGACGTTATGGCTGTTGAAAAGGAACTTGAGCAGGTCAGGGCTCAGGGCATGCAGACCGCTATCATGTCTGCTCGCAACTACGGTGCCGCTGCTACGGATACTTTGGCGGTACAGGCTGAGTTGGCCGCTACGGGACTCAAGGGTAATGAACTACAGAAGTCTACCCAAGAAGTTATGCGTATCTCTCGTCTTGGAGAATTGGAATACCAAGACGCAACCAAGACCACCATTGCATTGCAGACGGTATTCAATCAGAACAACCGTGAACTTGCAGAATCCTTCAACTACATTAACGCGGTAGAAAACGCTACCTCTCTTAGCACCCAGGACTTTGCGGCGGCTATTCCTATTGCTGCTGCCCCCATCAAGGCTTTCGGTGGAGACTTGCAGGAACTTGGTGTCTTGCTTACTGCGATGAAGTCTCGCGGTATTGAGGCAACCCAGGGTGCTAACGCCATCAAGGCAGCCATGCAGAGATTGGGTCGTCCTTCCAAGCAAATTCAAGAAGAGTGGAAAGCCCTAACAGACACAGACATTACCAAGATTTTCCAAGACTCCGAGAGTCTTACCGAGATTTTCCAGAAGATTCGTGAGGCTACCGCTGGACTGAGCCGTCAGGACCGCACCAAGGCATTTGCCGGTTTGTTCGGAACCTATCAGGTAACTCGAATGAGTGCTCTGGTCGAGGGTATGGATGACCTCAACGACGCTAGTACCCAGGTTGGGCGTGCCATGCAGGTTGCGAACCAGTCTACTGATTCCTGGGCCAACACCGCCGACCGAGAGATTAAGCGCCTGAACGAGTCCGTTTCTGGTCAATTCAAGAACGCTCTAGAGGAAGCCAAGATTCAGATGGCTACCCTAGGTGAGCCTTTTGTTGTTGTGGCTACCAAGGTATTGCAGGGCGTCAACATGCTCATCAAGGGATTCAACAGCCTTCCTGGCCCTCTCAAGGTGGCCATCGCCGCAGGTCTAGGTATTGCCGCTATTGCCGGACCTCTGGTCATGCTTGCAGGTCTTACTGCTAACTTGACCGGTAACCTTATCAGCATGGGTACCGGCGTTGTTGGTTTGTTTACCAAGATGGAAATCTTGAGCACCGAGTCTAGAGCCGCAAGAATTGCGGCGCAGTTGGCTGAATCTGGATTTACAAGCGAAGCCTCATCGGTAAGATTGCTTACTCAGGAAATCAACAAGTTGATTCTTGCTCAGCAGCAGGCAAATGCTATTAGCGCCAACAGTTATACTTCTGCGCAAAAGCGCGCAGCACAGCGCGTCGGAGAGTCTGCCTCGGATGCTATGCTGGCAACCTCTGGCGGTGTCGTTCAGCAGGAGCGCGACACAAGGAACACTCAAATGCTTGGAATGCCGGGTGGTTTGTCCAAGGAAGCCCCTCGCCAGTATCACTCTGTTATGGGTACAGACCTTGGTCCAAACCGAGAGGTCCAAAAGCAAAACAGAGCCCTTGCGCAAATAGAAAGAGACCGACTTAGCAACCAGATTAAGATGAAGTTGGCGATTGATGACGAAAACAACGCCAGAAAGACTTCTCACAGCCTAGGACTAGCCACCGCAGCCGCGACGGCCTCTATGGCAGCCGGTATGGCTCTGGCATTCACCAATTCTAACGATACAGCAAACGCAATTGGCAACATGCTTATTCTGGGCTCTGTTATCGTGCCAGCCGCAGCGACCCTTGGTCCGCTTTTGGCCAGGGGTGCTAAGAGTGCTTGGGCTATGGCCGCAGCGCAGGCTGCGACCGCCAAGGCGTCTTACGGCTCTGTTGGAGGTATGAAGGGATTCGCCAAGGCGGGCAAGGGAGCCCTCGTTTCTATTTCTGCAATGATGGGTCCTATTGGTTGGACGGCTGCCGCCGTTACCGCCATTGGTGTTGGAATTTTCGCGTGGCAGAAGCACATTCGTGAGGCTCGTGAAGAGCAGACGAAGATGCACAACGATGTCAATAACCTTGGAGATGCCTGGGCGAAGGAGGCCGGACAGGCTCGCAAGGAATGGGACAAGTTGACGGTATCCGTTGGTGACGCGGCAGAGGCTACCAGAAGAGAACAACTCATCAAGCAATACAGCGGTGACGACCTAAAGCCTAGTGTAAATGCCTTCAAGTCTGACGACTTCTCCAACCAGGAGCGCGAGATTTGGCTGGCCGAGCACTTTATGGAATTGCAGGTCAAGTACGGCCTGACAAGCAAGCAAGCCGCTGACAACATTATGGCTTTCTTGGCGGTTGCTGGATATGGTATTGACAAGCAGACCGAAATGGCTCAGAAGTTGCTAGCCGAGTACGGAGAAATTACTCAGACAAACTTTGGTGAGTACATTGCAAACCAAATCGAAATCGCCAACAGCAAGGATTTTGGTACCGACGAATGGAACAAGGCGGCCAAGGATGTTGCAAAGGCATTCACCGTGGCATTCAACGATGCTGCAACACCGAAGCAGGCTCGTGAATTGGTCAACCAGTACGCAGCCGCAGCAACATCTGGATGGGATGACGTATTCAAGAAATTCGACGGAACGAAGGCTTTCGAAGAACTGGGAATCAATTCTGCTGACGCCTTGCGACAAGGTGTGCGCGACGCGGGCGGCGCGGTAGACCTAGGAGCCGAACTCCTAACCGCAGGCATGTATCCAGAAGAAGTAGATATGATTGTCAAGGCCCTGGAAGATGCAGAATCTCAGGAAAGAAAGTTTTTCGGAAACATTTCCAAGTCATCGACTGCTTTGGGTGGAGTTCTCGGAGACAATGTTGACACTCTAGAGGAATTCACCAAGAACTGGACCGTCATGAGCCAGACCATGAATCTTGACCAGGCTCAGCAGGCTGTTAGGCAGTTGGGCCAGGAAGTGACCTCGCAGGCCGGTATGTTCAACGCTCTAGGCAATATCATCAACCCTAATGACGTTGCAAACATCAGGAACGCAGTTCAGGCTCTGGACCCTGCTCAGGCCAAGGAATTCACAACAGCAGTTAATGCTATTGCTACCGCGCAGGGAATTCAAAGGGGCAGTGACGCCGCTCAAACGTACATGAACATCTTGAATGGCGTCAAGATTAGAACCGACTCCGTCACAAATGCCACCAAGGCTATTGCCGACGCATGGGAAATGAATGGCCAGCAGGCCGCACAACTTTACCAGGGAGCCATGGCTGCGACTCAGCAGGACATCGCTGACGCCTTTAATGACGACCTCTCAAGTCGTCAAGAGGCCGCGACCGAGTCCAGGCAGCAATACTGGGACAACAGACAAAAGGCCCAGGACCGCTCCTTCAAGGCCCAGCAGGAGTCTTTGGACAACAAGTGGGAGAAGAAGAAGGACAAGGCTGAAGAGTATTGGGACAACCGTCTCAAGAGTATTGACAACGCCATCAAGGCCGAAGAGGATGCCGAAGACAAGCGTAAGAAGATGTTTGATGCAGAAATGGCTCGCATCAGCAGACTCAACGAAATGGCTAATCGAAACATCGACTTCAATGCCGCGCTTAACGCTGGAAACTTTGACGAGGCCGCGAAGATTAGGAACGACGCCAACGCGTCAAGTAGTCAATTTGCGCTTGAGCAGGCCAACTCTGCCATGGAGGCCCGCTCCAAGGCTCGCGTAGACAGGCTTGAGGGTCGCAAGGAAGGCATCGGTGATGCACGCGACGCTCAGATGAAGCGTCTCGACAAGCAGGAAGAAAACGAGCGCAAGTCTTTGGACAGGATTCAAGAAATGCGCAGTGAGGCGCTTCGTCGCTCTCAGGATGCTGACATGAGGGCTTTGCGCAATAGTCAAGACCGCGAGAAGAAGAGTTTGCAGGACCGCCTCAAGTTGTTCTTGGCATACACGGCTGCAAACGAAAAGGATTTGAAGAACCACATGGGCAAGGTTGGTCTTGCTTACGATGGATTCGGTCAGGCCCTGATGGGCAAGGGTGATATGTGGAGTGTCCACTTTGGTGACCGCTTGAAGTTCAACATTCGTGACGCCGGTCTCAAGATGAAGTCCGACGCGGTTTGGTCAGAACTTGGAAAGTCGTCTCTAGAAAAGACCCTTGAGGGTATGGGATTCAAGGGCGGTATGAACCAGTTCAGAAAGTTCTTGGAAACCGGAGAAATCCCAGACGACCCGAAGCCAAAGAGCAAGAAGCCTAGTAGCAAGAACCCTAACGGTAAAACCCCTGGCGGAGTGGCTGTCAGCACCTACCGACACACCGGAGGTTGGGTTGACGACAAGAAGGGTAGCCGTAAGGGTGTTGCTAGAACTCAGAAGGGCCTAGCACCTTCCGAGAAGTTGGTTGTGGCCAAGAAGAAGGAGTTCATGGTCAATGAAAAGGCAGCGAAGAACAACGCTGGGCTTTTGATGGACATCAACGCTGGCAAGGAATTCAACTCCGCTTCTCCTTATGGTACGGACACCGGAACCGGTGGTGTGGGTCTTGCTGGCTTCGTGGCCGGTATGGCTAACAAGGGAATCACTCAGGGTGTGTCTCAGGCTCTTACAAATGCATATCAGGCCAAGCAGGCGGAGAATCTGGCTATGGCCAGCGGCAGCCTGTTCGGAGGAATCTTCACGGCAGGACTGGCCGGTACTTATGGAAATAGAGCGTTCTCTCTAGACCAAATCAATAATGCTGCCACTATTGCTAGCGTTGGTGCTTCCATGGGAATGTCTGCACGTGATATCCAGATTGGTATTATGACGGCTATTGCCGAGGCTGGTTTGGTCAACGTCAATTACGGTGACCGCGACTCTCTTGGTTTGTTCCAGCAGCGTCCGTCCATGGGATGGGGAAGTCCTGCTCAGGTTACGAACCCAGAATATGCATCTCGTAAGTTCTTCGAGTCCTTGAAGGGCGTCGGCAACAGGGCCGGTATGGACCCATGGGTTGCCGCTCAGAGAGTTCAGCGTTCTGCATTTGCCGATGGTTCGAACTACCGCAAGTGGTGGGCCGCTGCCCAGGCCATCTTTGACCGTGGAATTGTCAAGACCGAAACCGGTTATGCATCTACGAGTGGTGGAACCGGCACCGATTTCGTGCAGGGTTCGGGCGGTAGGCACAAGCCAGCCAACGGTAGACTAACCCAGGGTATTCACGGAAACAACGGTATTGACATCGGTGTGGCCGTTGGTAATCCAGTTTATGCTGTAGCCGACGGTACCGTCACAGGTTCTTACGACATTCCAGGTAGAGAAACTCGTGCCGCACACGGTGGACTTGGATATCGTTCTTATGGTCGAGTCATCAAGATTGACCACGGTGGATTCGACACCTTGTATGCTCACCTTTCCCAGAGATTTGCTCGCGCAGGTCAGCAGGTCAAGGGTGGAGCAAAGATTGGTCTTTCCGGTAACACCGGATACTCTACCGGACCCCACCTTCACTTTGAGGCCCATGGAGCCAGCCCTTACTCATTCTTCAATGCCCCAGGAGGCTCTGGTGGTCGCGGAGGCGACTCTGAGTTTGGTATCGGAGGAAAGAAGGCCCCTGCAAAGAAGGTTGTTGCGAAGGCCCCTGAAAAGAAGAAGGTCTCAGCGAAAAAGGCGGCAACGAAGAAGCCCGCTGCCAAGAAGCCCGCTGTGAAGAAGGCAAAGAAGAAAAATGCTCGCCGAGACCCAATCGAGTACGATGAGAATTTCGAGTATCCTGAGTATTCAGTAGGAGATGTCGATTCTCCTTGGTTCGACTTCTTCACCGCCGAGCCGGAAGAGTACACCGGAGACTTTACCATTGCCCAGCAAAAGGGTTTGACCGAGGTTGGAGTTGCCGAGCAGGCGGGTGGTCACCAGTACATTGCCCCACCAACGGTCGCACCTAAACCAAAGGGCAAGGCCAAGACCAAGGCCAAGCCTAAGAAGGGTGCCAAGCCAAAGGCCCAGGCTGCCGCAAAGCCAAAGGGCAAGAAGAATGCGCTAAGTCTTCCGGGAGGAGTTACTCCGGGAATTCCTGCGGGCGGTAATGGTCGAGTCAGGACTGGAACCTACAACCTCGCGTTCCCAAGAGGTAATGCAGGAAACCTTGTTGACCTTGCTCAGATGATGACCTTCTCTGACATCTTGAGTTTGCAGGAGTCTACTCCTGCCAAGGAGAACATGAGGGCTTGGGCCGCGCAGAAGGGATGGGCTTGGTTCCAGAAGGTTAGAGGAACTGCACTTCTTTGGAATGCTGCCGCCTTGAACGGAACCGGATTGAACACATTCCAGATTTCCAAGTCTGGTCCTCACAATACCGCAACCTACGGAAAGTTCACCCCTCGTCAGGGTGGCGGAGGCCCATTCTGGCAGATTTCTGCTCACCTTGAGCCTCACGCATCCGGGGCCGGTAGGCGCAAGGAACAGATGGGTAATTTGTCTAGACTTGTTGGAAACTTGAAGAAGGGCGGTACTCCGGTCATTCTTTCAGGAGACTTCAACACACCTAATGTCGGTCAGATGGGAATGGGTGCAGGAACGCAATTCTCTACTCGAAAGGGAGCAACCTACGACCACATTCTATCTACCGGTGCAACCAAGTTGGACACGACGAAGTTCAATACTGCCGGTTCCGACCACGACGCGGTATTCTCCACATTCCAGTTGCCTTCGCTTTCTGTTGGTGGAGAGGTCAAGTGGGACAACACCATCGCAAACCTTCACCGAGATGAAAAGGTTCTTACCGCTCCTCTTTCCAAGAAGTTGGATGCTGGAATTGACAACTTTGCAAATGGCGTCGGCACAACATATAATACAATTAATGTACGCGCCGAGAATGGACAGAACCCAGAAGTGATTGCAACCTACGTCATGAGAAAACTTGAAAGAGCGGAAGCCAAGAGGCCTCAAAGCAGTCGAGGTAGAATGTAATGCCGTGGACCACTAATGCCATTATGGAATGGTCCATCGACGGCGGGGTTACGTGGACCAGGATTTCTGACCACGGTAGGTCCGAACTGGCTGTGTCCTGGGAGCGCATCGAAAACAAGCGCCGCATGGCCGACGGTACCTTGAGAAGGTACGTTGTCGGAAAGAAGCGTACCTGGACAACCTCTTGGGAAAACTTTCCCGACAAGGCCACGCCATTCCTTGCCAACGGTCAGCCGGGTCAATGGATGGAAAACTTTCATAACGCCGTAGACGGAACATTTCACTTGAGAATTCGTTCCGGTAGCGACGTTGACAAGAGCCTCACGGGCATGACAGGAAACGTATACGAAGTGATGATTACTGATTTCTCCAAGACCGTCGTCAAGAGAGGACAATCTTTCGACCTTTGGAGTCTAGACATCACGTTGGAGGAGGTGTAATTTGAAGAACAACACGGCGGTATTCAACGCTATCCGCAAGGAGGCCGCACTCAAGGCCATTCCAGAACTCATCATCAATTGGAACATGAACCGTTACATCGGCGGGGTAGTTTCAAACACACCCTCCGACAGCCTAGAAGGATTCGATGCAGAACTGTTCCCAATCGAATCATTGATTCAGGCCAACAGGCCTACCAAGGGTATCAACAAGGCAAGAGTCCAGCACGGAACCATCAGCGACGAGTACCTGTTCGACAACAACGGCGTGTCAAACGGTAGATTTTATGTCTGCGACGTGGACGACACCTATAAATACTGGACGTCTCCTAGAGCATCAGACGCATCCGGAGTAATGCCAATCTACAACGTCACGAACTTCCCGGCTCCTTCCGGTGAGTCTTACTCCTACGACAACGCTTCCAGCGTAAGGCCGACGGTAATCTACAACGAAAGTGTTGCTGTCAACAAGATTGTCATCAAGACCGAAAACACCTGGGCCACCGCCAAGACATTTCAGATTCAGGTGACCACCCAAGAAGCACCAAACGCCAGCCAATGGACGACGATTGCAACCAGCACCGCATTAGGAAATGCCTGGAAGGCCAGCGGTCAAATTACCCTGTGGTACAGCGGCAACGGTGTCCTGGTGGACTCATGGGTCAACACCGGCAGGGTAGACAACGCAGACAAGTCACCGAAGTCTGTGGTTATCAGGGGTCTCCGCATGGTTGTCACCGAACTTGAGGGTGGATACAAGACAACGCCAGACAACACCCTGGTCAAGAAGACCTATGTAACTTTCGACGGTGCGCGAGCAACGACCAAGGAAACCGACGGCAAAGAATCGTTCTTTGACCTCATTGAGATTTCGGCCAACCTAGAAGTAGACCTGAGTCCTCACGTCATCAACGTCAGCGATAATTTCTCAATGTCCGACGGTAGTGCCTTGTTCCCTATTGGAACCATTACCGCAAATGACGCTAATGTCACCCTTTCTAATTTGTACAAGAACGAGGTAAATGAATGGGTGCCTGGATTGTTTTCTCACGAAAACACTAGTTCTCCTTATCACAAGTATATTGAGCCAAATGCCGAAGTAAACCTAAGGTATTTGTACTACAATGATGAAAATCAATTCTTGGGTGCTGTTCAGCAATTCAAGATGTATACCGTTAGTTGGACCGGACAGTCAACAGAAGAAATTCAAATCAGTCTTATGGACTTTTCCAAGTTTTTCAATACATCTGATTTGAAGTTGCGCTCTTCTCTTTGGGAAAATCTTTCTATTTCAGAAATTGTGTGGCGCATTATGGATTCTGTTGGCTTTGTTGACTACGAAGTAAAAAGAGACGTTGCCCTGGCGACTCAGCACACCATTCCTATCTTTTACACAGACGGCGAAAAGAATGTCTGGGAAACGCTTGATGAATTAGCACAAGCGTCTCAAACGGCTATTTATTTTGATGCAAACGGTAAATTGCAAATCAAAACCAGAGAATTCGCTTTCTCCAAGGCAGATACTGCAAAATGGGAATTTAACGCGACCTCCAATTTGTCTCGTCTTGCAGACATCGAAGAACTTGATATTGAAACTGAGTTCGAGCCTAACCACTACAAGGTAACTTACCAAAACACTAATTGGTCACCAGAGACCAATGGGATGCCCGCTCTTCAAACGGTGTGGGAGCCAGAGGATACAACCACCTTGAGGGCCAGCGCTTTGGCCAGAACCTTAGAACTAGACCACGACTACATGTGGATTAACTCCGATGACATTGCTTTGTGGCCTTATCAGGGCACCGTCAATGTCGAGGGTGAATTGATTAAGTACGACGGTAAGGAATTACTCGTATTCTCTGGTGCTGATGCTTCTATCAAGAATTACGTCATGGTCAAGAGCAATGATGAATACAAGGAGTACATGGCAAAGACACCAGCCGAACACAGACACAAGAATGTATTCAGCGGCGCGGTAGATATTGTTGAAAGAGGAGTTTGGAATTCAGAGCCAAAGCGTCACCCGGTAGACGTGGAAGGATACAGGTACAACCAAATTCTCAATGGTATTCATTATGCAGAGAGCGCGGTCGGATTTAATCACAACAAGGCAGCGTCAAGAGCAGAACTTGCTAGCCCAGCCAGATATTACAATCGAAACGATATCATGACGGCAACTCGTGGAGTTCCCAACGACCAAGAATACTATTACTACGGAACAAGATTCCGTTTTCTTGCTCAGGGTGGAAGAAACGAACAGTGCGCCGGTATTGTTATTCATCAGCCTGGCGGCGCAAATGAAGACGGATACTATTTTGAATTCACTCCGTCCAACCGTGCCGTTCCCGGCAAGGTAGAAGTTGTCATGTACAGAAGAAAGAACAATCAAGATAGTGGAATGTACATCAACTCCGCCGTTGCTATTATCGAGAATCTTGATTACGAGGTTGACATCTCTTACAGAATTGACGGCAACGGCAAGCACAACATCTCGCTTTGGCTAAACGGAAAACTAGTTGCCAATGTGCGTGTTTCCGCCCAGGACCAAATCGCTCCCTCCGGTAGATGGGGAGTCTTTATCAGAGGAAGGACAAGGGCGGAGTTTGAGTATCTTTACGCCATCAGGAGACCGGAAGAGAGTCCTTTGCTTGAGGACTTCTCGTTCCTGGAAAAGGTTCGCAGAGGATACATGGGTGGTCAGTGGGACCGCGAATGGGCCTATCACTGGGGTGAGGGCTCTAGGGTTGTCAAGAAGAAGACGGTCAAGTTCCAGAGAAGAATGAACAGGCAGTTCTTCGATGAGTTTGGACCAATTGTTCACGAGGTCAGGGAGTTTGACGTCAAGTTCGACCCGAAGCCGGTATTGCATTCTAGACTGTACCTAACAAATGACTGGGCCACCACATGCTTGGAGTATTCCGCTAATCCTTTCGGGGCCAAATTCATCTTGGCCAACACGTGGAGAAAGAACGCGGTTGTTCACGGAGAGGACACGTTGTCCTTTTCTGGAACAGGCGAATCGGTCAATCAGGCTTTGCAGGTCATGGGAAGAGCCTTGGTCGTAGACGAAGCGGCCACCGTCATCGCGGAGAACACCGACCAGATTAGAAGGCGCGGAAAGGTCGAGGCAGAAATTACTAGTCCGTGGATTCAGTCCAGGGCTATGGCCGACTCAGTTGCAAATTGGATGAGAGACAACTTCTCTTATGGAAACGAGACCATCAAGTTGAAGACATTCGGTAATCCTTTGGTAGAGGTGGGAGATGTTGTGCACGTGAATTACCCGGCTCGACATATCGATGGTGATTACTTCGTGCTTGGAGTAGAAAACAATTTCGAACAGGGAATCGAAACATCATTCACCTTGCGTCGAAGGATTACTTCTAGTTGACTTTTTCGGTCCACTCAATATAATTGAATTATGGCTGATACCGCTGCCTCACAAAAGGTAACTCAGATTGACCCGATGTTCGCTATCCCTCAAGGGGCAGTTCAACTATCTCACAATGCTGGGTTGAAGGAAGGCGCGGCCGAAACCACAGATGACACGGTCATTGAGCCATATAACTTCCCTCTGGAAGAAAATGCTAATTATGGAGAGTTTCCGCTACCCACGCCGGACATCATTGGAATCTTTGAACAAAGAATTCGAATTACTTCTGATGGAAACCAAGTCATTGACGTTATCTTGAACGTCGAAGATATTGCCGGTGCATCGGAATATGAATACAGGATTACTAAGATTTGATTACTAACGCTGGCAGGATGCACATCAAGAGGTACTTGGCGGGATTTGCCCCATCAATTGCCCAGTCTATTGCTTTTGGAATCGGAGGAAAGGCCGAGGCCGCTACCGACACACGCCTACAATTCGAAGCCGGTAGGGTTCCGATTAAGTTGACATCTTTTGACTTCGTCAACAACAGGTTGGTCTGGAAGGCACAACTTCCAGACACCTTTAGCGGTACCATCTACGAGGCTGCTATTTACTCCATTCCTGCCGACTCTGTGGCCGGTTCATTCAACAGCAGAACTATTATCTCCTTTGACTCTTCTACTGAGAACTGGATTGACTCATCTACAACTGCTGCGGCTACATTTGCAAGTGGCAACAGCCGAATCGGCGTCAACTCTTTGAGGCATACGCCTGCCGTTAATCAAACAACCACCAGCGTCTTGTCCACGCTCAACATGGACCTGGGCGGGTATTCTGGCGCGGACAAGTTTGTTTTGGTCTACTATGTGGGCAATGGCAACACCACCGATATCAAGTTTAGATTCTTGACCGACGCTTCCAACTATTACGAGATTTCACTTGGACCGCAAACGACAGGCTACAAGTTCATGGAGGTCAACAAGTCAGCCGTCAGCGTTACCGGCGCTCCCAACTGGGCCAGCATCACCGAGGTCAGGGTTTCTACAACTACCAACGCCGTGGCTGCCTCCCTTGTTGATTTCGACGGCATCAGGGTCGAGGACATGGACACGGTAAACCCAGACTACATCATGATTGCCAGAGAACTTCTAGATACCCCATTTACAAAGGACCAGGGCAAGGTTCAAGAAATTGAATTTACCATGGACGTGACCATATGAGATTAGTCGTATCCGACCTTCTTCCTAACCAGAAGTATGCTGTTCAGGTTCGTGCGTCTGCGGGCGGCACCAGGAAGTCCGAATTTGGACCTTTGTTTCAGTTCCAGACAATTGAAGATGTCAGCCCTCCTCAGACTCCTACCGGAGTAACCTGGGTTTCTGTTGGAGATGCATTTTATGCTGAATGGAACGCTGTTACCAAAAACACTTTGGACGCAAACATTCAGGTTGTTTCTTACGAATTGCAGTTGGTTGGAAATGGTGTCAGCAAGACCGTGTCAGTTCCTCAGCAGACCGGTGAAAAGGTAAACTACACCCTACCGATTGAAAGCAACAGAGCCTTGTTTGGCTCTCCTTCTGCCACGGTAACCGTCAGAATCAGGGCGGTAGACAAGAAGGGCCTTAAGAGTAACTACACAGCCATCTACAGCGCCAGCAATCCGGTACCAGACCCACCAACGTCTGCTGTAATCAGGGTTGGTGTAGACCAAATCAATATTTCTTGGACTTCGCCAACGGACGCATCCGACATTATTGCTTACAATGTCTATGTTGGAAGTTCCTCCACGTTCACGCCTTCTTCTGCAAACAAGATTTACTCTGGACTGAGCACGGCGTTCACCTACACTACGACTACCTACACCAGGCAGTACTTCAAGATTCGCTCTCAAGACGTTTTCTTGCAAGAGTCTATCGACCTCACCGCAGATGCTACTCCGAATACTCCCGGAGGTGCGGACACCACCGCCCCAGAAACTCCCACAAACTTCACGGCGGCGCTGACCAACAACGCTACCGGCATTGGCGCTCGCGCTGCATTGTCTTGGTCACAGACTAATCCATTGGCCAACGACCTCGCTGGATTCTATGTAAGATATCGCCGTGCCGGTGACACCAACTGGACAGTCGTCAATTTCCACAGAGACGACCGCGCCGGTACATTGGAATTGCAGGCAGCCTACACCAACTACGAATTCCAAATCAAGTCATTCGACTGGTCCAACAACGAGTCTTCTTGGACCGGAACTGTTACGGCTAATTCACCTGCCAACGCGGCACCTTCAAACGTCACAGGATTTACTTCTACCGCTGCTAGGGACGGCATCAGGTACGACTGGACCCCGGTGTCCGACCCAGACGTGCGAGAGTATGAAGTCACCTTCTCCACATCCTCTACATTCGCCTCAGGCAACACTACTTTTAGAGCCAGTGGAAATACCCTCACCGTTTCTGGTCTGACTCCTGCGACCACGTACTATGCTCGCATCAGGGCCGTGGACACCCAGGGGCTGACCTCAGCCGCGTGGTCTGCGACAGATACAAAGAGCACCCTGTCCGCCTCTTCTTCGGTGTCCGTTTCTGACCTGACCGGAGGCACAATCCAAAACATTGATATCGTGCTTGGTCCGAGCGCCAACATGATTATCAATGGTGGCGCAATCAAGTCCAACACCTATACCGGAACCACAGCATCCAACTCAAACGGCAGCGCCGGATTCTATCTTGGCAATGACGGTCTTACCATCAACCGAGGAACGGTCAAGGCCGAAGCACTTTCGGGCGGTACCTTCAACGCAGGAACAATCAACATTGCTTCCGGTGGTGCCATCACCGGAGGCTCTTGGACTCTCAACAGTTCCGGACTGACCATTCCGGACGGCGGTATTGCCGCAGCCAAGTTGACCTTGCAGACCGGAAGCAATATCATGCCTTCGGTATACAGTGATTTCGAAGTTCCGACCATCACAGGCCTTTTCGACTTCGTCAACATGACGCCGTCCATCAACAGCGTCGGTAGGTTCAATTCAAACTCGCTTGCCCTCAGGTGGACGACAACGCAGACGGCCAATCCTATTATCTACATGGCCCCAACGCAGACCACATACAACATTCCTGTCATCGCTGGTACGGTGTACATTTTCTCTGCCTACTTCTGGAATCCAACCTCTGTATCAACAAACATTCAGATGAAGGTCAAGTGGAGTACCGGAGCCGTCACCACGCTGGTGACCAACAGCGGCCTGGCTACTGGCGTTTCCAGTCCGGTAAACGCTACCAGATTGGCGTTCTACGCGACCGCACCTACTGGTGCCACGGGCGCGGTATTGTACTTTGAGTCCAGCACACTAACAGCAAATGCCGGTATGAACATCGACGGCATTCAGGTAGAAGCAAGAACATCTAACAACAACAACCCTTCTCCTTGGAATCCAGGTAGTGCAACATACATCAACGGTGGACAAATCAGGACCGGAGAAATTCGTTCAACCGAAGTCGCAAAGGTTACCAGAGTTCAGCCTATCTACACGAAGGACGCATCAGGCACCACCGTTATCAGCGGATATGAAACTCCGACAGAAATGACCGACCCTAGCGGCAAACCCGCCTGGTTGGTCAACACTCAAGGTGCAGCAGAGTTTGCAAATCTGGCGGTTAGAGGAAACGTCGTTGTAGGTACTCCATCCGGTACCGGTATTGACGCAAATGGAGACTACACTGAAAACGATACATTCCCCGTTTCAACAACAAATGCAAGTAACGTTGTAACTAGCGCGACGAATCAGTTTAAGTTGGGAGACCAAGGAAAAAGCATTACTGGTGCTGGAATTCCTACCGGGGCGACAATTGCTCAGGTAGTTGATGCTGGAAAAATTATGATTTCGGCCAACGCGACCAATACGGCAACTGTCAATGCAACCATCCCAAGAGTCAAGAGACTCGTTTCGACCGTGTCATCTTCCAATTACATCCAGGGACAGTCAGGATGGACCCTACGCTCAGACGGTAGCGCAGAGTTCAGAGACCTTGCTGCCGACCTAGTAACGGCCAAGGTCTTGGCAACGGGCGCGGTAAATGGAAGTCACCTTGCAGATGTTGTAGACATTCGCTCTACCTTGGCCATCGGAACCAAACTCTCGCTGAGTGACACTTCTGGTCTTCAAGTTTTTGGACCTAATAATACTATTTCTGCAAACTTCCCTGCTGACGGGTCTACTATCAGTCTTTACGCAGACGTAACCGCCTCTTCATTGACTACACTGAACAACTTTGCCATGAGAGGTACAAATAACGAAATTGGTCGAGGCTCTCAGTTTAAGATTTCATCCGGAACGACGGCTCCAAAAACTCCACCAACTGCAACTAATTATTGGGATAGGAAGGGAATGTCAACCGACGGTAGAGTCGGATGGGCCAAGTCACACCGAACCGATGGAGATTACTGGATTACTTTCAATTTCTGGAACGGCTCGATTGAAGAATTCGTATATTCTAACGGACAATATCAATTCTCTAGAACGCTAAACAATATGGGCTCTGAGTTTAGAAGGGCTAGTGGTTACGACTACTACAACGCTGCTGGTATTGTAACTTTGGAAAAGGACGGCGTTAAGAGAATGTGGTCTGTATCCAGAAACAAGGATGATTATGTTTCTTATACTTTGCCAGACGGAAGAACAACATATGCTGAGTATTGGTTTATGTACCATTTCGTCTATGACGAAAACACCAAGAACTATAATTATGTAGGGGCCAGAAGATTTCAGCCGGAAGGTGCTGAAAATGCAATTGGTAAGACTCCTGCTATTGGTTTGGCTCACGACACCAACAATATTTACATGGTTCAATGTCTACGAGACAATATTGCCAGGGGGTACGAGTTCCACGGCTCTAGTGGAGAATACGTGCACGGTCAAACCTTGAAGGTCAATGATGCTAACTGGGCTCCCGGAGCATACTTCCACAGTGTTGTAAGAGGAAACTTTGATTACAGTGATTCATCAGTAAAAATCTTTTTGTCTACTCGTGGAAGCGGAGACTTTATTGCTTTTAGTCACACCAACAATGGAAACGCTGGAGCCTTTCCGAAAGCCTCTAATTTTTATACCAACGTTGCAAATCTTGGTCTAGTATGGGACCCATCAGCAGGTATTTTCAAGAGCCTGTCCACGAATATGGTTACCCACCACTCTAAATTGTTGGGTAGTTACACCATCAGGGCTTACAACAGTTGGGTAAAATCGAACGGTACCGCGCCTTCGTATGCTCAATACGAAACTGGACTGAGCCCAGTCAAGGAGCACTACTGTATCGCAAGAGCCCACGTCAAAATTACAACAGCACCACTGCCTACTGTAACAGACGCAGACTCCTCTGATGCGACCAACATTTATGCTGACATTAATGATTTCGGAACTTGGACAGGAACCCGACTACAGGCTACGCCTCGCGGCGGAGGCACGACGTTCGACTCCAACACCTTGTACTTGGCAGGTGCATCCCACGGTGCAATTTCTGGATTCCCAAACTCTAATCCAGGAGCAATTCAAGACAACTCTGGAAACCTCATCAAGTTGCTTGGTGATGGTTCTTGGAAATTGGACTACAGATATAATCTCGGAGACACGGGATGGCAGGATGTCGGTGCCGCCGGAAAACCAGCCTTTGAGAATGGCTGGTTGAATTACGCAGACCAAGACCCTCAATGGCAGACTGCTCAATACAAGAGAATTGAGAACAAGGTATTCATTAGGGGCCTTATCAGGTCTGGTACGCTTGGAGCGACTGCATTCACTTTGCCTGTTGGATTTAGGCCAGTAAAGAGTCAGATGATGGCCGGTACTTCCAATGGCTTGGCCTACAGCGGAAGCACCAATGACCTTGACCGAAACACCTACGCCCAGAACACCGGCTCTGCACACATCCACGCCACTAAGGTTGGATTGGTACCGTTCTCCTTCACTCTCGGTGGAACGGCCCACAGGCTGGATATTTTGTCGGACGGACGAGTTCAGCCAGGACCAGGAGCAACCGCCGGTAACGCTTGGTTCTCCATCTGGTGTGAATTTTTCATCGACTAGGGTCTTGACAACTAGGGACTCAGACATTACAATTCTCTTTAGAGAAGAGAGAAAGAAAGGTATAAATAACACATGGAAACATCTAGAGAAGAACTTAAGAGTAAGGCATTGCTTGAGACAATTGCCAAGTTGGAAGAAGAGAAGGCCGACCTCAGAGTCGAATTGACCATCTACTCTCAGGCTCATCAGCAGATTGCTCAGCGTAATCAAGAACTAGAAAGTGAAATTGCTGCTTTGAGAGAAGTTCCTGATAGTGTCCCTGAGGTAGTTCAGGGTTCGGTAGTTGAGGAGCCATCCGAGTCCTAATTGGAAACTCCATACAAGGCTGTAACGTTCTCTAAAAACGACCCCATCACCAGGGAAAGACTGGACCAAATGCAGTCTAACCTGAGGTGGATTCAGGAGAACACGCCTAGTCTGAGGGTTGTCTGGGACGACCAGAATCACGATATCAACACCGTTATGGTTTGTGGTAGACAGTGGTACGAGCGTAACCAGGCAGGCTACGCAACCTCAAGACCTATCTTGTTTGGAGAGATGTTTCATCCTTTTGAACAACCTAGAGTAATGACCGGGGTGTGTACGACAAACCCTAACACACCCTTCGTGGTCGTTAATGGTCTGGGACCAAACGACACCTTTCCCACAGCCGTAGGCTTTGACCTAGAAGTTGCCGTTATTGGTTTTGATGACCCAAGAGTATGGGCATCACCAGCAGGATTCTGGATTTATTGGCAGGCTATCGGATTGGGGCTACCGCGAACATGACATTTAAGGCTATCAACTGGACGCCGTCAGAGATGATTGGCGAGTACAAGATGGACACCATGAATGAGAATGCGGATTTCTTGTTCAGGAACACACCAAGAGCGGTGTACACCTTGCCTAGTGGTTTTAGAAGAGCCGAAGGTATCAAGTTGGCTAGTGGCAGGGCAACCATTCCTCCGCAGAATGCCGACACGGCTACCGCCGAAATCAGGTTCGGTAATTTCTTCACGCCTGGCTGTGAACCAAATATCACCACGGGTGTCATCTCTAGGGCACAGCCTAGGATTCACTGTAAGTTCACGGGCATTGGCAGACTGACTCCTGACCACAATGGCTTTTGGGCCACGGTTAACATCGCGGCGGTATACAAGAAGAACGACTACATCGCAGAAACCATGTTTATCATGTGGACTGCAATGGGCTACTAGCCTAAATACAAACAGAAAGGGTTGGCCTATGTGAGTAGGCATCGCGCCAAGCGAAAGAAGGTTCTCTATTATTCAAAAAAGAGGAGAGCCATCTATGCTGCTGGCGATGATATCGACCACTTGACTGTTTTTGAAAGTCATCAGTGGATGTGCTGTATTTGCAACAACAAGATTGACCGAAGACTCAGGCATCCAAACTACATGGCTGCAACCCTTGAGCATCTGATACCCTTGAGTCTGGGCGGCACTCACACATGGGACAATGTTGCAGCAGCGCACGCCATCTGCAACTTCAACAAGGGCAACCGCCTGACGGTCTAACTTGCTGGTCTAGACAAGTCCGGTTCGATGCGCTATAGTGTGTATCCACGGATTGAGACGTGTACGAGTAAGGAACAAATTGACTACAGATTTCAAATGGGCTTTTGTGGGTGACCTTCAAATCCCGTATCACGACAAGAGGGCGGTGGCCCTGTTCATGAAGGCGATGAAGAAGTGGAAGCCCGACGCTATCGACTTTGTCGGAGACATTGATGACCAACTAGAGTACAGCAGGTTTTCCGACGGCACAACCGACGAGTTCTTTTCTATCTGGGCAAAGAACCAGAAGTTGAACGAAAAGGATGCCGAGTCTCTTGGCTCGGATGCTCCGACTGTCCAAAGAGAAGTTAGTCCAATTCCGATGATTAGGGAGAATGCTTTAGGAGCCCGAGAGTTCTATCAAGATGTCAGGAAGCAGCATCCTAATGCAGACCTTCATTCCTCTTTGGGTAATCACGACATCAGAATTTTTGATTACATCGACCGCAAGGCTCCGCAATACAACGAGGTTATCACTCCAAATACATTGTGGAGATTGGATGATTTGGGAATTACCTGGCGTCACTATGAGTTACCTCCTTTGAAGAGGTTTGCTGACATTCACGTTCACCACGGCACGACTGTATCGTCCAGTGGGTTGGCGGTAAAGGCAGACATCGAAACATACAACATTAGTCTCGTGCGCGGCCACGACCACAGGGGTGGAGTTGTCTACAAGTCATATCCGATGACCGACCTTAGTTTGGCCGGTATGGGAACTGGTCACCTATGTGACCCCTCAGCATACGGATTGAGATACACTATCAATCCGGCATGGGAGCAGGGATTTGGAATTGCTCACATTGTAGACGGCAAGGCACACTTGCAGTTCGTTCCCATGAGAGACTACACCGTCATCATCGACGGTTCCGTCATTAAGGGTTAGTTTCGATTTAGCACCTCATAAGGTCTATAATGGGCCTCAAGGAGGTGTTAATTCATGTCGCAGTATTCAAAGTTTTTTGCTATTGTATTGGCTACAGTTCTATCGGGACTGTCTGCTGCACTTTTGGGTGACAGCATCATCAGTCCTCAGGAGTGGGTCAACGTAGCAATTTTGGGAGTCGGAGCCGCAGGAGTTTTTGCAGCGCCGAACGTACCGGGATTCAAGTACACCAAGTCTATCTTGGCCGTTTTGGCTGCCGTGTTGACCGTGCTCGCAACTGTTATCGTTGGAGGCGTCGGCACCGCAGAGGTCATTCAGATGTTGTTGGCTGGATTCGGAGCCCTGGGAGTCTACGCTGTGCCTAACAAGCCAACGTACGACGCACCAGCAGTTTAGGAGTCAATATGAAATGTAGCAAGTGCACAGGAAGAGTTTTTATTGACCGTGTGTTCACGGAAAACAAGAACTTCGAACTGTACTGCATGATTTGTGGAGACAGAAAGTTTATCAGTAAGGCAACGAGGTTAGGTAAATGGCTGGAAAAGAAGGAAGCCGACCACAGAAAAAGCCAGGTAAACTAAGGTATTTTTACCTGAACGGTAATCTACACAAGTCTTTGCACATCAATCGAGGTGCGGACACAATTATCACGTGGTGCTATCCACTCAAGAAGAGGATGGTTTACACGTATTCTGATACCAAGAAGTTCAGAGAGCCAGCATTCACCACCCAACAGGTCGCTAAAATGGTGGGCCGACACAGGGTTACCATAGAAAATGCTATTCTGGACGGTAACGTGTCCGCACCTCAGCACGTCTACTCGCTAGACGAGAACATGAGAAAGTCAAAGTACATGTGGAATGAGGCTTCTATCATGGAGTTGCATGAGCATCTATTGACTGTTCATTATGGCCGTCCCAGGAAGGACGGCATCATCACGCCTTACAAGTTGCCCAACGCACGTGAGTTGAGGGCAATGATTAGGCAGGAGACCATCCTTTATATCAAGGATGAAGATGGCGAATTCAAGCCGGTATGGCAAGCCAAGAATTTCGATTAGGAGTAATATGAGTAAGCCAGAAGATGTAAGAGTTGAATACTCACTAGAGGTTCTAGTGAACACTGGTAATTTCGAGAACGTCAAGCCTGGATACAAGGTCAGCGCGGCGGTACCCAATGGAGTTCACCCCAATGAAGTCAGAGCCAAGTTGAAGAACTTGGTTGAGAACTGGCTTGACGAAGAGATTGCCGAGATTCATGCAGACATGGAAGAGCGCAAGAAGGGCGACTAATGGCAAAGCCAACAGCGCAACAGTGTCATGCGTTGACGACTTACTTTATCAGCGCTCACAAAAACCTCAAGGGTAAGCCCCTGACGGTAAACAGGAACAAGGCAAGGTGGGGATTTGAATCAATCCTCATGGACTACAGCAGTTCGGACGCCCAAAACCTGATTGATTACTACCTGTCTAAGTGGGACAACCCTAGTGTAGAATGGTTTTTGTTCAACTATGAAAAGGTTGATGAAGCCATGAGGGACGCCGCCGAGAACGAGCAGCGCCAGAAGATTCGCCGGGCGGCAACCCAGCAGAGGCTTGAAGAATGGAGGAAGCGTTGGAACAAGTAAATGCAGTTCTGACAGAGGTTAAGGTTATCAACTCTGTCTTGAAAACCTCTGATAAGCAGGCGCTCTATGCTCCAAGTGTGGACGATTTGTTCAGTGCTTACAGGGATGTGTGGGACTACGTCAAGGAATACCACAACAACTACGGTGACATGCCGTCGTTTGATTTGATTCAGGAAAGATTTGACGGAGAGATTGAAGACGTCAATGTACCGGGCAGCGCGAGCCACTACGTGGACACGCTAAGGGCAGAATACGTGAACAATCGTGTTGAGTCTTTGTTGACAAGAGCATCTTTGGAATTGAGGGATGGAACGTCTCCATCTGAAATCAAGGCCAAGTTGCAAACCGCGTTGGACAAGTTGGACAGGTTCTCATCTGTTTCAAGAGACTTGTCTATCATGGACACCGTCGAGGCCAAGAGGCACTACGACGAGGTTCGTGCCAAGGCCGAGGCCATGGGCGGTACGCCGGGAGTACCCACCGGATTGGATTTTGTTGATGCTTGTATGCCTTTGGGTATGCAGGCGGGAGACATCATCTCACTCATTGGATATCCCGCACGAGGCAAGTCTGCTTTGGGCACGTTGTTCTCGGCCAAGGCTATTATGAGAGGCTACAAGCCGCTTATCTTTAGCCGTGAGATGTCGGCTGAGGCGGTACGTGACCGAATCTATACCGTCATGGGAAGCGGTCTATTCTCAAACTCAGACCTGATGCTGGGTAACGTCAACTCTGACGAGTTCAGAGAGTTCTCAAACAAGAACACGGGCGGAGAAGGATGGATTGTTGACGGAAACGGTTCTGGGGACATGACCCCAAACTTCATGCGAGGAAAGATTGACCAGCACCGTCCCGACTTTGTACTATTAGACTATCTGCAACTATTTCACGACAACGGGCTCTCTGAGGACATGACCGCTCGCATGCGTAACTTGTCCTTGCAAATCAAGAGTTTGTCAAACCAGACTCAGGTTCCGTTCGTTGTCATCTCGTCTGCTACGCCGGACGGCGGTAAGGTGGACGGCCCACCCAACGTAGAGCGAAGCGCTTGGTCACGCCAGTTGGCGTATGACTCGACCGTGTGCATCGCAGTTCATAGGCAGGATGATACGAACATGTATCAGATTGAATGCGCTAAGAACAGGTATGGGCCGCTGTTCTCCGGTTTCTTGGACTGGGACATGGACAGGGGAGTCTACGAGGAAATGACAGAACTACACTAAAGTAGGAAAGATGCACGACGAAGTAATTCGTTACTCCATTCAAGGAGAAATCGCAGACAGCAATATCGTCAAGACTAAGGCTAGAATGGTCGAGTTTATCGAGTCAACTATGAAAGACGAGGGTATAGTTCCGAGTCTAGACCTAGAGCCGCAGATGACGTTAGACTACAAGCCAGAAACAGAGACCTATGACTTTCATATCTCTGTGTATGGCGTGTTCGTAGGAGGTAATTCATCATGGGAAACCGCAGGCGTGACGAATGGGAAGAAGATTATGAGTTATATTCCCCAGGACAAATTGAAGGAATCCTAGAGTTTTGCCGCATTGAGGTTGTCTCTGACACGCAGACGCACTTTTTGTGCTACTGCCCGTTTCACGGCAACACAGACTCGCCCGCTCTGGCAGTAGACAAGTACAAGGGACTTTGGACTTGCTTCAATCCTTCCTGTTACTTGTCCGGCGACCTGACTGAGTTGGTGAAGAAAAGGAACAAAGCAATGTCTTTGTTCCAGGTATACAGACTTATCTTGAAGTATAAGAACTTTGAGTCTGAGTCTGCTTACGAAAGAATGCAGAAGGCTCTAGAGCCAAAGGAATTTCCGTCTATGTCGGACGAGAAAATCGAGAGTCTACACGAGGCGCTGTGGGACTCACCGGCCTTGGAGTACATGCGAGGAAGAGGGTTTGACGACGACACCCTCAAGCAATATCAGGTTGGTTATTCGCCAGCCAGGACATATCCGCCGCCGTACAAGTCGAGGCCTGAGATGGTGGTGGTTCCGATGCGTGACCTTTCGGGAAAGTGCATCGGTGTGGTAGGCCGTTCGATTGTGGACAAGGTGTTCAAGAACTCGACCGGCCTACCCAAGTCCGAAACAGCGTGGAATATTCACAACGCCAGGAAATTCGGCGGTACGGTTATTGTTTGTGAGTCTACCTTTGACGCCATGAGAATTAGCCAGGCCGGGTATCCCAATGTCATCGCATTGCTAGGAGGTTCTGCGTCAGAGCCAATTTTGAACCAGATGAACAGGAACTTCGACAAGGTCATCATCATGACTGACTTTGACCAAAAGCAGTATCATCCGAATTGTAGAAGGTGCGACTACAAGACCTGCAAGGGTCATCGTCCTGGTCGTGACCTTGGCAGAGCAATCGCGCTGGGGCTGCCTAACAAGAAAATCATGTGGGCGGCATATGACGACGGGGTTGTTTATCCTCATGATGCCAAGGACGCAGGCGACATGACCGACGCAGAAATTGTGAAGTGCCTTAGGAATGCGGTATCCAACTTGGAATACACACAGTGGAATATTGAAGAAACTGTGGCGGTCTAGACCACTGCTGTGGTATAATTATTAGTACAGGCCGCAATTACAGGCCGAGAAAACATACTAGGAGATACATAAAATAATGGGAATTGTAAGAGGCCTAGGGCCTATCAACAAGCACGTAGAAGACGTAGAGGCTCGCTTCAACAAGAGTTCATCGGGAGATTCCGATGCTCCACGAACCACATGGTTCAAGTTGAGGGACAAGCAGTCGGTCAAGGTTTTGTTCTTGCAGGAACTTGACGAGGACAGCGAAAACTTTTCGCAGAAGAACGACCTGGGTTTCTTGGCGGTCGAACACGTCAACCCAGATGCATGGATGCGCAAGGCGGTGTGCACCATTGACGACGAGGGTTCTTGTTATGGATGCGAGCAGCACCGCAAGGACTGGAAGGCCGGTTGGAAGCAGAAGACCAGGCTTTACATCAACGTTCTAGTCGATGAGGGTAACGGCAAGGAGCCATACGTGGCTTTGCTTTCTCAGGGTAATGGACCAAAGTCCATCACTCCAACTCTTATCGAATACGCAGGAGAAGACGAGACCATTACTGACAAGTGGTTCTCCATTAAGCGCACGGGTTCGGGTCCTCAGGACACCTCCTACACCTTGCGCGCAGGCAAGGCTCACGACCTCAACGTCGAAGATTACGAATTGTTTGACCTTGAGAAGAACTTGAGGCAGATTCCTTACGCGCAGCAGGAAGCACACTTCCGCGACGGCGTAGACTCAAAGCCAGAGGAGTCGGCAGCACCGACACCAGAATTGGCCTCAGCAGGAACGAGCAGAGACTCAGAGTGGTGATTTGATTTAGCCGGGGCGAAAGCCCCGGCTATTTCTCCCTTATGGTAACGGAAGCATACCGCAACTACATCAGAAGTCCGAAATGGAAAAAGAAGAGGCAAGAAGTCTTCGCTCATTACGGAAAAAGATGC
This sequence comes from Pouteria glomerata, assembly GCA_035590655.1. Classification (NCBI taxonomy): domain Eukaryota; kingdom Viridiplantae; phylum Streptophyta; class Magnoliopsida; order Ericales; family Sapotaceae; genus Pouteria; species Pouteria glomerata. Next base: position 71,032 of record JAVXUM010000055.1, read on the forward strand.
TATGCATGCTTCAAAGCAGACAAGGTTCTGCATGTTCACCACCTGACTTATGCTAGACTTGGGCGCGAGAGCGTGCGAGACTTGATGCCGCTGTGCGTTCCATGTCACAAAGAGGTAACTAGGCTGTGCCGACGCAACAAGGGGCGCGGTACATTTTACGTGACCATGCAATACGTTAAGATGAAGAGAGCAAGCAAAAGTGAATCAAGACCAGTTAGACCTGAACAACAGGATAATTAACACCATCACGAGACACTTTCCAGAAGTAGACCTAAAGGTTAGAACAGACCTAGCCATGGCTATTTACCTGGACGTGATTCAGTGGGCCAACGGAGAAGAGTCGAGACACGAAGACACTGTCGCTATGTTGGAAGTAGAACTACCAGATAATTAAGGGCACGTCCCTATAAAGGAGTTAAGTTGAAGTACACCGAGTTGCACTTGCACACTCACTACAGCCTACTGGACGGGCTCAACAAGCCAGAAGAATATTTTGACCGTGCCGCAGAACTGGGAATGACCCATCTAGCGTGCACCGACCACGGAAATAACTCCGTGCACCGCGAGTTTCAGCAAGCAGCCAAGGCCAGCGGTATTGTCCCCATCTTGGGACAAGAGATGTATATTTCTCCCACTGACCGATTTGACAGACGCTCCGTCAAGAAGCGTGACGACAACACCCAGGCCTACAACCACCTCATTGTGTTGGCTCAAAACGAGCGAGGCTTGAAGAGTCTCAACAGGCTATCAGAATTGGCGTGGACCGAGGGCTTCTACTCAAAGCCGCGTATCGACATGGATGTCTTGGAAGACCAGCAGGAAGGCCTGGTCGTGTTGTCGGGATGCCTGAATGGCCTCATTGCCAAGGCCGTGGCAAACAACCAGCCTGCGCTAGCCGATTCTTACACCAGGGAGTTCAAGAGAATCTTTGGTGAGCGATTCTTCATGGAGTTGCAGCAGCACAACCCTAGAGAAATCAATGATGGTCTTATTGGATTGGCTCGAAAGCACGGTGTGCGCCCGGTAGTTACCTCAGACTGTCACTTCACCAGACAAGAAGACTTGTGGCTTGAAGAGGCCATGCTCATCCTTTCTACTAACCCGAAGCCTGCCAAGGATTTCGACTTTTCCAAGTCACAAAAGATGGAGATGTTGGAAAGATTCAACTACGCATATCCTGAGCGAAAGATGTCCTTCCAGGAGTTTGGTCTTTTCTTGCACAGCGCAGAGGACCACCTATATGGAACTATGGCCGGTCAGTACGGCATAGATTTTGTTCAAGAATGCCTGGACAACACAATGGCCGTCGCTGGCATGATTGGCGAGTACCCATTTCATGAGGGCTTGGACCTACTTCCTAAGCCCAAGGGCGAGGACCCCGACAAGTTGTTGGAGTCCAGCGTATGGAAGGGTATGCGTGAACTTGGTCTGGACCAGAAGTCCGAGTACGTGGACAGGGTCAAGGAAGAACTTGAGATTATCAAGGGCAAGGGTTTTTCTACCTACTTCCTCATCGAGGCCGGTATCATCGCTTGGGGCAAGAAAGAAGGCATTCGATTTGGACCCGGACGAGGAAGCGGCGCGGGCTCATTGGTCAACTACGCATTGGGCATTACCAAGGTTGACCCCATCGAGCACAACTTGCTGTTCTTCCGTTTCATCAATCCCGAGAGAAACGACTTTCCCGATATCGACACCGATGTCGAGGACGCTCGTCGTTCCGAGGTCAAGGCGCAACTCGCCAAGGAATACAAGCACGTCGCATCTATCGCTACCTTTGGAACATTCCAGGGAAAGGTCGCTGTGCGAGACGCGGCACGAGTTTTCAGGGTTCCTCTTGGCGACGTGAACAAGGCCCTCAAGGGTGCCGATTGGCCCGCACAGGTTGACTTCTTCCAAATGTGGGAAGCCACCGAAAAGGGTAAAGAGTTCAAGAACAAGTATCCTGAGGTTATCAAGGTAGCCAAGTTCTTGTTTGGACGAATTAGGTCCCAAGGTATGCACGCTGGTGGCTTGGTTGTTTCTAGTGAGCCAATTTCCAACTACGCTCCAATGCAGACTGCAAAGGACAACTCGGATGAGGCTGGCGCAAGGATTCCACTTGTAGCGTACGACATGAACGTCGCTGCTGATATTGGATTCGTCAAGTACGACTTCCTGGGGCTCAAGGCTTTGACCATTATTTCCGATACGGTCAGGATGGTCAAGGAAAGAACCGGTAAAGACCTGGACCTAGAGTCCTTGTCGTTAGATGACAAGAAGATTTACAAAACGCTGTCCCAGGGTTACACCAAGGGCGTCTTCCAGTGTGAGGCTGTGCCTTACACGAATCTTCTCATCAAGATGGGTGGAGTTTCAGGATTCAACGACCTCGTTGCGTCCAACGCTCTGGTTCGTCCGGGAGCCATGAACTCCACCGCTGGCGCAGCCTATATTTCTAGGAACAAGGGTGAGGAAATGGTTCAGTACCACCACCCTCTCATGCAGGAGTTTACCAAGGACACCTACGGCGTTGTCATCTATCAGGAGCAGGTCATGTTGACCATGACTGATTTGGCCGGTATGAAAATGAGTACCGCAGACAAGGTCCGAAAGATTATTGGTAAGAAGAGGGATGTCTCCGAGTTCGAAGCGTACAAGAGTGAATTCATCGAGGGCGCATCCAAGAACATCAAGCCTGAGGCGGCGGAGCAACTGTGGCACGACTTTGAGGCTCACGCCGGATATTCGTTCAACAAGTCTCACGCTGTGGCTTACTCAATGCTGTCTTATTGGACGGCGTGGTTGAAGCACTATTACCCGTTGGAGTTCATGACAGCGGTATTGAGTAATGAAGGCGACAAGGACGCGCTCCTTGACTACCTAATTGAAACAAAGCGCATGGGTATCAGGGTGATGCTTCCACACGTCAACGCCAGCGGCGTCAAGTTTGAGATTCAACGAGACCAGCGCGGTGAGTACATCAGGTTTGGGCTTTCGAATATCAAGTACATTTCTGGAAAGATTAGTTCCAGGCTGCTTGAGTTGAGGCCGTTTGAAGATTATTCACATCTTAAGAGCGTGGCCCTGGCCAAGGGTTCTGGATTGTCTACCAGGGTATTGCAGGCATTGAATGCCATCGGCGGTGCTGCCTTTGAGGACAATCCCAGAAGCGGGAAGGAACGCGAAAACTTTTTCGAGTACCTGAACATTCCGGCGTTTGAAACTCCGGACCTACCTCCATCGGTGAAGGCCTCGCTGAGGCCGTTGGACGAGTTCTCCGACTCTGAGACTTTTGTTTCCATGGCGATGGTCAGGGGAATTAAAACGGGTCAAGGCTGGGCCAGAATTGAAATCGTTGATGAAACGGGTTCGGCTGGTGTCTTTACCGGAGAGCACACTCAAATTGAATCTGGTAACATGTACATCTTGCTTATCTCGGATAACAGGGTGTCTAGGTTTGTGAAGATGGACGAGTACGGACAGGATGCGGCCTTCGCAGAATTCTTGGAGGCCAACGAGTTTCCAGATGTCCCAGAGGGAATGAGCCGAGTTGTGGCCTTCAATTCTAGAAAGACCAAGGCTCAAAAGAACATGGCGTCCATTGTGGTCGCCGACAGCAAGAAGAACCTGACCTCTGCGCTGGTATTCCCCACGCAGTTCATGAAGGCCTATTCAAAGTGCAAGGAAGGTCAGGTAGTTGATATCAAGTTTGGCGAGACAAAGGAAGGAACTCTCTTCGTAGAGAACGTTTTATGAGTGAACAAACTGTAGAGGACTTGGAGCGCGAGTTGCGCGGAGTCCAGGAGATGCTGGCTTTCGTGTTGTACGAGGTCGGAGAACCGGTAGTGGTGCCTAAGTTTGACATGGTCAAGGGTCTACCGCAGGGTGCACAGATTAGAATTGATGAGAACAAGGATGACGAAACATTTGTCTTCTACTTGGAGGCAGACGCATGAACCAGTATGAGTTTTCTGGTGATGCTCTAGACACCAAGGAAATTAGCAAGGAACTGTTTCACGATTTGGTCAACGGTCAGTTCGACACGCTTGCCAAGGAAATCAACGACACAAGTGTGGCTAAGAACTTCTGGGAAGAGCCTGTCATGATGGACAAGTACGCCGCGAAGTTGGCGCTTATCCACTCAGAGGTCACCGAGGTGTTGGAGGCCTTGAGAAAGTCACAGGGAACCGACAAGGTCACCGAGGAGTTTGCAGACGTGCTTATCAGAACTTTTGATTTGTACAATGTCTTGGTCGAGGCTGGCGAGGCAGACCCTGGACTGTATGGCGTGATGTTGGGCAAGATGGAGGCAAATGCCGCCCGCGAGCCCAAGCACGGCAATCGCTGGGGATAATTGAAATAAGCAGAGGGGCGGTGTAAAAGCCGCCCCTTTCTGCTATAATTGACATAGATTTGTAAAGGAAACCAAACACTTATATGAGTAAGACAGAAGAGATTTTAGCAAGACTGAATCCGAAGACGGCGGCATCATTCCGCAAGGCTTCGGAATTGACTAGGACGAGATTGTTGACGCCAAGTCTAGGAATCAACATGGTGACCGGCGGACTGGGCTACGGCCAAATCAACACCATCTGGGGAAACCGAAGCGCTGGAAAGTCTTTGTTCTGCCTGGGTCTGGTCAGGGAGGCTCAGAGCCGAGGCGAGGGCGTTGCGTGGATTGACGCCGAGAAGAATTTTGACCCTGTATGGGCCAGAAGAAATGGCGTGGACCCAGACGACATGATTATTTCTCAGGTCGCCTCGATTGCTGACATGGCCGACGGAGCGGTAGACCTGGTGAAGAACGGCATCGACCTGTTGGTCGTAGACTCTGCGTCCGTGTTGCTTCCTCAGTCTTATTTTGAAGACGGAGAAATGAAGGCGTTGGAGAAGACCGGACAGATTGGAACGTTCGCCAAGAACTACGGCCAGGCTTTGAACATGATTAACAACCTGAATGAATCCACGTGTGTGGTCTTTATCTCTCAGGTGAGAAACAAGATTAATACCTATGGCGCATCAAAGTCCATGATGGGTGGAGAGGCAGCAGAATTTATCAACTCCACTATTGTGAAGTTGTGGTCACCGCCGAACGCCAAGGATGACATTGTCGGAAAGATTCACAACGGGGACATGATTTTGACGAGGCCGGTAGGCCGCAAGGTCACTTGGACCATTGATAAGTCCAGGGGTCCAGGAATGCACCAGAGCAATGACTACGACATGTATTTCGCCGGGGAAAACGTGGGAATAGACCTAACTAGCGAAGTTGTTACATATGGTATCGAGTACGGCGTGGTCAAGAAGTCCGGCAACTGGTTGTCCTATGGAGAATCAAAGACTTACAACGGGGCACCCAAGTTCAACGAGTACCTACGTGAGAATCCTGAAATCAGGGACGAGATTTATGCTGAGGTCTTGAAGAAGTCCAAGGTATGAGCGAGAAGGCAGAGATAAAGCGCGACGGCGCTCGTGCACAGAAGAATTCTGGTCGTGGACAATATCAAAAGGGTGACGCCGTTTTAGATATTTTTACGATAGACTATAAGGAGTACCCAAAGGGATACTCCATCAACCAAGACAATTGGTCCAAGATTTGTATGGATGCCATGAGAAATGGCAGGACCGAGCCACTCATCAAGGTCATCTTGGGAGAGGGCAATCATAGAACCAGGCTGGGCATTGTTTCCTGGGAGATTATTGAAGATTACATCAGATTGAGGAAGTTAGAAGAAGACAATGAGTGAAAGACCAACAGAAAATCCTTTGATGTACCTGTCCAACATTCAAGACTTGATGGACCTTCATGATTTTGTTGATGACCTAGACTTGGCGGAAGCAATGAATTTGGCGGTCAAGTGTATTGCCAAGCCGGACATGCCGCCCGCAGCGGCGAGAAATGCTTTGATTCACATGCAGGGTTATGCATTCAAGTTCAAGATGCAGGCGATTTCTTACACCTACATCAACACCGGAAAAACCGGTACCCCGGAAAACATCAAGAAGAACGTATATTACGCAATTTCGGAACAGTGTGACAAGATGGCTCAGACCTTGAAGTACCTGCTAAAGGAAAACTACTGATGAGAAATCCTTTTCTAGAATTACATTCACAGGAGCAAAGAGAACAGGGCGAAGAGGTCGAAGGTTCATTTGCCTGTCAAGAAAGAAATTGTTACAGCGTAGTGGGAGACGCTATTTATCTCCCTGAGGTCAACGTCCTGACCTGGAAGTGCAACGAAGGACACATAAATAAAATCGAAAGAAGGCTCTGATATGGGTGACCTTATTAAGAACAACAATTTTAGTCCATTGCTGAAAGCATTTGATACCGATGCAATGGAGCAGGCCCTTGAAGAGGCATCGGCCCGAATGGGTCGAGGCAATGGGTTCTTGAAGAAGAAGTCCTTTGCGCCTTCTGGTATTGGTTACGGCTCCGGGACATGTCCTAGATATTGGTACATGGCTTTCCACGGGGCCAACTTTGTGTACTCAAACACAGCAAGGCAGCGAGCGAACATGGACGCCGGTACGGCAGCGGGAGAGCGTATTGCTAACTTGTTCGAAGAGGCAGGACTATTGAATGCGGCAGAGGTCAAGGTAATAAACGAAGACCCGCCGATTTTTGGTTTTATGGACTTGGCCGTGACTTGGCAGGGCGAAGAAATGATTGGCGAGGTAAAGACCACCAACGACGGCTCATTCAATACCAGGGCCGCATCGATGTCCGCGCCGGGATATCAATTGATTCAGTTGCTCATCTATATGCATGTGTTTAACAAGGAAAAGGGATTTTTCGTCACAGAGAACAAGAACACTCACGAATTGCTCATCATCCCGGTCAAGATGACCGAAGAGCGAAAGAAGTTGGTTGAATACGTATTCGAATGGATGCGAACGGTAAGGAAGTCCTCGGACGAGGACAAGATGCCCAAAAGGCCATTTACACCAGGAAGTATGCAGTGCAAGTCCTGCCCGGTACGACAAGATTGCTGGGAAGGCTATATCAAGAAGACCGCCGCAAGAGAGGGGAACGACCCCAATCCCGGCGTAGTAGATTTGCCTCCATTGGAAGTTCCGAAGTAAGGAGGTAACCACACTTGAAAATTCTTTGTGCCAGAGAAGAGTGCGACATCAAGTTTGAAAAGCGCACCCATAATATGAAGTATTGTTCTGACGAATGTTGCAGATTAGCGACTAATGAAAGAATCATGCAGAAGTATTATGAAAGAAGAGACCAACGTAATGGAAAAATTCGTTGGTGCGGAAGTTGCAGAATTACTCAATTGTCTAGATACAATACAGATAATATTTGTTCTGCGTGCGATACAAAAAGCAAAGTAAATGCAAACAAGTCTGTATTGGATATGCTTTCAGCAATTCAGTTAGCATGATATTGATTTGTGACATATAATTGTTACATGGGTGTGACAAAAATGTTGAAGACAGTCAAGGCGAATAGAGTCATAGGCATTGATGCATCGACTAACTCTTTAGCCTTTGCTGTTTTTGAAGGTGAAAAGCCAATCAAGTGTGGAGAGATTTATTTCAAGGGCAGCAATGTTTTTGAAAGATTGAAAGACGCTCGCAAGAAGACGCGAGCGCTGGTCAGGTCGGGAGTTCTCAAGGGAGATTACATCGCCATTGAGAGCGCCATTATGGTCCGCAACGTGCAGACTGCAATTGACCTGGCGTATGTGTACGGTGCAATTCTGGGAGAGTTGGGCGAGGCCACCTCGCAACTTCACAAGGTGGCCCCCATCTCCTGGCAATCTGGCATAGGCAACCCCAATTTGAAGCCAGTCGAAAAGGCCGAACTTCGCAAAGATTTTCCTGGCAAGTCAGACACATGGTATAGAAACAAGGGTCGAGAGGTTCGAAAGGCCCGCACCCTGGCCATCGCCAGACAGTACTTCACTATCGAAGACAACTCTGACAATGTTGGAGACGCGGTCGGTATTGCTCTTCATGCATCGAGAACATTGACGCGCCGGTAGCGCTGGTGTAAGATGTCTAGATGATTGAGGTAAGTTTTACTGGTGGCGTCTTTGACGGACAAACCAAAGAAATGAAAGATGGCAGGCTGGGCCTTATCCGTGACGAGGGCGTACAGACGGTCAAGAAGAGACAGGTCTGGAAAATTTCTGGCACTCGTGCGCGCTTGGTCTGGTCCGGAATGACTGACCATCCCTGTTGGCAAGACCCGTTATTCATTAGGGAATTAATATTTTGATTGTTTGCGGAACCGGGCATCGACCCGAGGATTGTGATTCTGAGAAGAATGTGAGGACCCGTGCTAAGGTCAAGTTGGGACGCGGGAAAGTTACTACTTTCATTACCGGCATGGCTGCTGGATTCGACCTGTGGGCTGGTGATGAAGCGCTCTCGCTTGGCCTACCGGTCATTTGTGCTGTTCCTTGGAGAGGTCACGGACCTCGCAAGGGAGACGAGGAACTCTACGAACGGCTCCTGGAAGGAGCAGAGAGCGTACATTATGTCTCAGAGGACGAAGCATTTCCAGGAGCATGGATTTACCACAAGAGGAACGAGTGGATGGTAGACAACTCCGACGCCGTCATGGCGTATTGGTCCGGCAAGGAGTCGGGCGGTACGTATGCATGTTACAAATACGCTAAGAAGAAGCAAAAGCCTATTGCTAATATCTACTGGGACGCTCCCTTCTGATGAATGATTTATACAAATCAAAGGCCTGGCTGTACAGGCGCTATATTGTTGAGCGAAGAACCGAGCAAGAAATTGCAAAGGAGGCCGGTACCACGCAGGCTACTATCAATCGCTGGCTGGCTAAGTTCGAACTAAAGAAGAAGCGCACATGAAGTACAACATCATCAGTATTGATGACAAGCGCATGAAGTACAAGAGAAACATCAAGCGCAAGATTGATTCCAAGATAGACCAAGTTCACATTGCGGCAATTAATGGCAGTGAGGTCAACTTGGTCGAAGAATTTGTCTCAAGGGGTCTTGAGGCCAGTGGATGGCTGCCCAAGGTGGGAGAGGCCGGATGTTGGCTGTCTCATTTTGACTGCTGGCAGTGGGCCGCAGAGAATGAGACGCTTTTGGTTTTTGAAGATGATGCGGTCATTGATTGGGAGTTCAATGATAATTTGTCTGCTGTCATTGACGAACTTCCAGATGATTACGACTTTTGCTCTCTTTGGGTTCCAGACAACCAGAGACAAGACTACTTTTATTTGGTACAGTATGACGACAACGGTATGCCGAGCGTCAGTGGGCGTATCGAGAATCCACAAGATAGTTACTATGACATAGGCTCTAGAATTTTGTCCAGAGCCTACCAGGGGTATGGGTTGGTTGCAACCTTGTATTCCCCCAAGGGCGGTGAAGCGCTTGTCGAGCGCGCCCGCGATAGAGGCATGACCGGGCCGGTAGACTGTTTTATATTCGAAGAGTCTCATGCCGAAAGAGTAAAGGGCTACGCCCCTAGGCCACACGTCAACGTGGTTAACTATGACTGGTCAGCCGAGACCACTATTCACAATACAGGAGAAATTAGTGCCTTATAGCGCAGGAGAAAATCATGACGACGCTTTAAAGTTCGTCAGGGAAAACAATATCAAGCGAGTGCTTGATATTGGGCCGGGTAGCGGTACGTACGGAAAATTGTTGCGCCATGAGGTAGAGCGCATAGACGCCATCGAAATCTGGGCACCATACGTGAATGAGTTTGGTCTTACCAGCATTTACGACACGGTCGTCATTGACGACGCGAGGAAGCACACCGCGACCACATTAGAATGGACCTACGACCTTATCGTATTTGGAGATGTCTTGGAGCACATGACCAAGGAAGAGTCTCTTGCTGTGTGGGACTGGGCTGGTACATTTTGCAAGTACCGCCTAATCTCTGTACCAATTGTGCACTATCCGCAGGGAGAATCTCACGGTAATCCTTATGAGGTGCACGTCCAGGAACATCTGCATCCAGAGGACATTAGAAGGGACTACGGTCCTTTTGTTTTTGACAGGGAGTACGACGTGACCGGTATGTTTATTGCTGAGGTGACAAAGTGAAGTTGATTGGTCTTTCGGGCTATGCCCGTAGTGGCAAGGACGAAGCCGCCAAGATTCTGGTAGAGGAGTACGGATTTGTCAGGGTGGCATTTGCTGACAAGTTGCGTGATGTGCTATACGCGCTAAACCCATTGTTGGGTTTTCAATATAGTAATTTTGGTGGAGACACTTTTCATATTGATAGCATGACACCGGTAGCCAGAGTTCAAGACGTGATTGATGAATTTGGTTGGAACGGGTATAAAGAGACTGGACACGGCCCTGAGATTCGTGGACTCTTACAGCGTTTGGGCACTGAGGCCGGTAGAAACACGTTGTGGGATTCCATTTGGGTAGACGCAGCCTTGACAGGTCTAGATGACTCCGCTAAGGTAGTAGTGACAGACATGCGCTTTCCTAATGAGTACGATGCTATCAAGCAGCGCGGAGGCCAGGCTTGGCGTATCAAGCGTACCGGCGTCGAGGCATTCAACGCTCACCCTAGCGAGACAAGCCTAGATTCTCATGCGTTCGATTGCGTCATTGACAACGACTCAGACTTGTATTCTTTTCACAAGAAAATTCGAAACGCATACACCTATTCAAAGTTAGGATAACTGTGAAGATTAAATGTTCAGCAATTATACCCTTAAATGGTAAGGCAACTGCCAAGAATATCATGGACGCTATTATTGAAAATAACATTCCTCTTGACGCAGTTTTTACAGGAGAGCCGGAATTGGTGAATATCTATGCTGACAACCCTAGATATAGAGTCAAATTCGTTTGGGATGAAGAGCGATGAAGGTAGGATTTGACCATGCCTGAAATCAAATCTTACATTTGTGACTGGTGTGACTGTTACCGTGATGGGATTCCGGATTGCATACTGTATCGCGGAGCAACTGGCAAGCCGCCAGTTACTCTTTGTAAGTGGTGTGCACCACGCTTTGACGAGTGGCTATCAAGTAATAAAATGCAGACTCGTTCGACAAATAGCAAGTGTGAAACATGTAAAAATTTTGATAACGACTGTGTTTGCGCTGATGGGCCAGACCACGGTTAAAGATTTGGTTTGACATTTGAATCCAACTACTATAATTTTGCATTATGGATGATACGCAATACGCATGGGCAGCAGGGTTTTGGGATGGTGAAGGTTGTGTTTCGCTTACATACAGACAGTTCAGCGAGAACACTCCAAAAATTCCCAGGATTACAGTTCAAGTAGCACAGGTAGACCGAGAGGTTCTGGACAGATTCTGTACAATCATGGAGTTTGGTAAAGTTCTTGGTCCTTATACCCAAAAGAACAAGAACGCACAGCCATATTATGTTTGGCGAGTTGAAGGTGTTCTACATTTAGACTCGATGCGAAAGAAGTTAACTCCCCACCTGGGCAAGGTTAAAATGAAGCAGATTAACGATGCTTTGTATGCTAGAAAGTTGTGGGAAGAAACGGCTAAGTGTTTTGTTCACGATACTAGGCTAGAGGTAACGTCACGAGGAACGTGGCGTTGTCGTAAGTGTCTCTCTGATGCAGGAAAGAAGAGAGTGGCAGCCCGTTGGGGCGAAAGGTAAGGTGGTTTTATGACGCTCCGCGTCGGATTTTGACCTAGACGGTGTTGGATATATCTTTGGACAAGCAGTTCGTGATTATCTTGTTACTCAGAATATAGAAGTCGAAGAACCGGTAGACGAGTTTTGCAAGCATTGGAACTTTTACGAGTTTTGGCACATGACTCGTGAAGATTTTGCAAAGCATTGTGACGCTGGCGTGGACGCTGGAATTATCTTTGGACCAGGAGACCACTTGACACGTCCCGGCTTTTTTGAGGCTATCAAGAAGGTCAAGAACCTGGGTCACGAGGTCATTGTCCTGACTCATAGGTTTCAAGGCTCGCCCGGCAGGGCTCAAGCGAACACCGAGTTGTGGCTTGCGCCGGTACGCGAATACATCGATGAGATTCACTACACCGAGGACAAGACCAGCGTTTATACCGATATGTTCGTAGAGGACAATCTAAAGAACTATGACGCACTAATTGCAGCCGGTACAGATGCATTTCTCATCAATAGACCTTGGAACCAAGTAGAGGGTCTAGACAATAGAATGCGAATCAGGGATGTCGAAGAGTTTGCCTGGCATGTGCAACAGCGCACCATCTCTGAGCGAGCACGAGCAAATGCGGACCTGATGTACCGCTAAAGCAATTGCAGAATTGACACAGTTGTGTTAATATTCAACTGTGCCGATTTATGAATATTACGATTGTTCCGGTTGGGACGACGAAGTTATTGAGCGCAACGTTCCAATTGAAGAGCGTGACCGACAATGCTGCCGAAGATGCGGCATTAAACTCAAGAGAGTCGTTTCCTTTACCGGCTCTGTTTACGCTCCGACGGCGGGTGGTATGCGTTGAGCCAATTAGCCGTCATAGAATCTGATGCCTTTGACAACATCATGAAGGTAGCAGAACTTTACGCCGAAGGCGTGACCTCACCCCATGCGATTGGACGTCGCCTGGGGATTAAGGTCGTTGAGGCGCGAGCCGCTATTGGGCAGTGGCAAGAAATGCTTCGAAATGACAACGACGCCAAGGACGTGGCCAAGGACGCCCTCAACGTCATGCTCAAACGTTACGACGACCTGCTCGTCAAGGCAAATGAGAACCTGAGCAACCTTGAGATGCTTGACTTCGATGAAAAAGTATCTGCCCAAATCAACGCCACCATCAAGAACATCGGTGACTTGGATGCCAAGCGCGTAGACCTTCTTCAAAAGGCTGGACTTCTTGAGACCGGTGAACTCGGTGACGAGATGGCCGCAATGGAAGAACGCCAGGCCATAATTATCTCTATTTTGAAGGAGGATTTGTGCGACGACTGTCGAATCAAGATTAGAGACAAGATGAGCAGAATTACCGGCCACGTTCAGGGTACCGTTATTGATGCCGAGGTCGTACACGAAACCTGATGTACGACGACAATTTTTTCAATGATGTTTTCAACGCTCTCAGCGGTGAGGAGTTTGAAGAGAGGCCGGTAGAGATTGAGACCTTTGTGACCAGCGAAGAGTTCTTGAATCTCCCTCCATTGTCTGATTATCAATACCAGATGATTAGGGCCGGTAGTCAGATTTACAAGCACTCTACTCTAGTATCACTATACGGAGAAGAGAAGGCAGCAAAGAGATACGCACAGACCTGCAACGAAGTTATTTTGCAGTTGGGTAAGGGCTCCGGCAAGGACTATACCTCGACCATCGTCTGTGCGTATATTGTTTATCTACTTCTTTGCTTGAAGGACCCGGCCAAGTACTATGGAAAGCCCAGCGGCGACACTATTGACATTTTGAACATCGCCGTCAACGCCGACCAGGCCAGGAACGTTTTCTTCGCTAACTTCAAGAAGAGGATTACTGGATGTTCTTGGTTCGATGGAAAGTATGACCCAACTCAGAACGGTATCACGTTCGACAAGTCGGTACGAGTTTTTTCTGGTCACTCCGAGCGAGAGGCATTTGAGGGCCTTAACTTGTTTGTGGCGGTACTGGACGAGATTTCCGCATTTGCCCTTGAATCTGCCTCGGGCAACCAGCAGGCCAAGACGGCTGATGCTGTTTACAAGATGTACAGGGCATCGGTTGACTCTCGTTTCCCAGACTACGGAAAAGTCCTTCTGCTTTCCTTTCCTCGTTTCAGGGATGATTATATTCAGCAGCGCTACAACGCGGCGGTAGCAGAAAAAGAAGTCATTCAAAAGTCACACGTGATGAAGTTGGACCCCGACCTTCCCGATGGTCATGAAGGCAACGAATTTACTGTAACGTGGGACGAAGACCACATCATCAGATACAACTACCCAAGACTATTTGCACTTCGTCGTCCTACCTGGGAAGTAAACCCAACCGTGAGGATTGACTCTCCTGCCATGGTTCGTGCGGCCCGAGAAGACATCGGAGACTTCCTGGGTCGCTTCGCTTGCATGCCGTCCAACCTGAGCGATGGATTTTTCAAAAACAAGGACGCCATCAAGGACGCCTTCATCACGGCCAACGGCGTGGACGAGGACGGTATTTTCTTGAGTTCCTTCATTCCCAGAGAAGACACCAAATACTACATTCACGTTGACTTGGCTCAAAAGCACGACCACTGTGTGGTGGCCATGGCTCACGTGGACAAATGGGTGGACGTGCGAATCGGAAGTGAGTTTTCCGAGGTCCACCCGGTGGTGGTCATCGACGCGGTACGCTGGTGGACACCGACCAAGGAAAAGACCGTTGATTTTGCCGATGTGCGAGAATACATCATCTCTCTAAGACGCAGAGGTTTCAATATTGCCCTGTGTACCTTTGACCGATGGAATTCCCACGACACCATGAACATTTTGACCAACGAGCACGGTATTAAGACCGACCTGCTTTCTGTTGACAAGAAGCACTACGACGACTATCTTTCCATCATGTACGACCACAGACTCATTGGTCCCAAGATTGAGTTGCTTATTGACGAACTTGGAGAGTTGAGGGCATTGCAGCGAGGACAGAAGACCGTCATCGACCACCCGAGAAAGGGTACAAAGGACTTCTCGGACGCTACTTGCGGAGCCATCTTCAACGCTGTAACCTATGCGACCAAGCCGGTATCTCAAGAGGTCGAGGTGTTATCCTGGTCGGACATGATTAAGAAGCACCGAATGGAGCAGCAGGCATTGACCGAGCCGCTGGGCGTCATCAAGAGACCCGCCTCGGATGCTCCCCAAGAGGTCCAAGACCTGATGAAGTCCTTGCGACTTCTGTAGCGCCATGCTATGATGCTTGTACATAGGAAGGAGTGACATACATGACCGAGACGATGCACGTCTACGACAAGATATCTAGACCAGAAATTCTTTCGCAGTTGCGCGAGCGCGACGGCGATGTCTGTATGCACCCGGACTGTGGACACACGCTGGACTTCTCAGTAACTGACGGTCCTCTTGAAGTCACTATTGACCACTGGATTCCGCAGTACTTTGGCAAGTCCGAGGGTTGGAGCATGGCCGAGATTTGGGCTTTGTCCAACTTGAAGTTGATGCACAAGAAGTGTAACGCCAAGAAGGGCGACCTTATCCCGAACGATGACGGTACGTTGCCAGAGAAGGCAAAGTCCACGTTCAGGTTCAGGCGTCAGAAGAGAGCCGGTAGGGCCGAGGCCTGTACCGAGTGCAACAATGGTCACGACCTTGGCATGGACGAGATATGTGCTAACTGTGGATGCACCGCTCAGCGGTACCCGCGTTGGGCCAAGGTTCATTACAACGAGTGTGACCATGAGTTGTTCTGGTGTATTTGGTGTTCTATTGGTGTGGTCGAGAGGCCTTCATCCATAGGGATTGCCATGCGGCAGGCCGACAGCACCGAGATTGGTGAGTATCTTCTAGACGAAGATTAGAAAATGCAGTGGGGCGGGAAACCGCCCCACTGCTCTATTGGAGGTAATATGACAAATTCAGATTTGACGCAGTTGCTCGTTGTGGTGGACCGTTCCGGTTCCATGATGGGTATCAAGAATGACATGATTGGCGGACTGGATTCGCTTTTCAAGGACCAGGCCAAGCAGCCCGGTGAGTGTGTGGTGGACTATGTTCAGTTCGACACCGAGTACGAGTTGGTTTATTCCGACCGAGACGCATCAGACGCCAAGGCTGTGTTGCAGCCTCGCGGCGGTACCGCCCTGTTGGACGCCATTGGCAAGTCCGTAACAGAACTGGGTGAAAAGTTGGCCAAGGCCGACGAGGACGAGCGTCCCGGAACCGTCATGGTCATTGTTGTGACCGATGGTCACGAGAACTCTTCACGCGAGTGGACCAAGGACGCGGTAGCCAAGTTGATTAAGCAGCAGGAGACCAAGTGGAACTGGAATTTCACCTTCCTTGGTGCAAACATGGACGCGGTAGCGGTTGGAGCGAGTTTTGGATTCAATCCTGACAGTTCCATGACCTACAGCGGTGCGAGCGTCGGAGCCATGAGTGCTTCGCTTACGAACAATGTAACTCGTACTCGTTCAGGATTGGGCAACTCTTACACGGCGCAAGAGCGTGAGCAGTCCAACGCTTGAGGAACTCGTCGCTAAGTTAACCGTTATTGAGAGGGCAGTTGACAAGTTGCAGACGCAGTTGCGTGAGCAAATCCTTGAAATTCAAGATTTTCTCGATAGCGCAAAGAAGCCAGAAAAGCCTTCTGGTTTGCCGAAGGGCAGGGACCCTGCGGGCGGAAAGATTGTGAGCACTAGGTCATCTTCTTGGTGATGGCTCTTGACACAGAGAGTCCGGACCTGATAGTCTCTGACTAGATGATAGGGCTCCGCCGGGCCGGTAGGCGTAAGTCGTGGTGAGCAATCCTACGCAGCCTACCGGCCATTTCTACTGAGGAGTAAAGATGTATTGCTTTGAGGTTGATTTCAACAGGGGAGCCAACAACCTGTTTACAATCGTTCACACCGAAGAAGACAACTTCGACTTTATGAGGCGTGGAGGCCTTCCCAAGGAAGGCGATACGGTTTTTGTTATGTGCTTGGAGTATTCTACACATGTTGCTCGAAACGGTGGCGACCAACATCTCGATGTTGGAGTTGGCTTCGTGACCAAGGTCAAGCGTGTTTGGCAGAATGAGCGCACGGTACCAGACGATTATATTATTGATTTTGAGAGGCCTGAGTAATGGAACATTTACTAAGTGCAGTAGCCGCTGAGGACATCAAGTACCACATTTCTAATAGTTGCGAAGGTTACCAAGACAACAACCTTTATTTTACTTCTGTTGGCATGGATGCAGACGGGCAATTGATTATTCATGTATACGATGAAGATGGTGATTACAGGACTTGGATTTTGACTTTAACTGAGGCGATTGAATTATGAAGATTTGGGTTGACGACATTCGTCCTGCGCCTGACGGTTGGGCCTGGTGTCTCACATCACAGCAAGCAATTGATTGGCTAGAAGTTGCCAAGAGAGGCGTCATTAGTGTTGAAGCAATGTCTCTTGACCATGACCTTGGTGGAGACGATACTACTCGCCCAATTGTTTTGTGGATGTGTGAGAACGATTTTTGGCCTGATGAGGTAGTAGTACACAGCGCCAATAGCGTGGGTATTGACTGGCTTGAGGGCATGATTGAGCGATACCACCCCTCCAACGCTCACAAGTACGAGAGGTAAAATGAGAATTATCGAGGCTTACGAGATTATGGTTTGCAGGTGCCCCGAGCCTTATGTCGGTGCTAGAAAGGCCGGTACAGTGGACAAGTGCCTAACATGTGATTTCATCACACCAGAGCATTTTAGTTACATTATCGAGAGGTACGGTCAGTAATGGGGTGCACAGACCAAGAGAGTAATTTTCAATACACTTTTTATGACCCTGCAGATGGTAAGTGGTGGTGTCAATGGTCATACAGCCGAGTGTATGCGGCCCCCAAGGGATACGAAAAAGAATTGGCCTCGTATATTTCTAGACGAGGCAAAATGACAGTGACATTTAATCGTAAGATGCAGATGTGGGAGGCCAGACCAAAGCGATGAACGAAACTCAGATGGAAATTGCCATGGTTGTCGAAACGTTACACGATTTTGCAGACAAGCAAAACGATGTTCAAGACCATGATGAGTATCACGCGGCGGGGGCTGTACTTTCTCTGCTCAATGGTGGTATGCTGACCAAGCACGAGGAAGAGTACGTCTACAGGTGGTTCGACAACCTGGCTACTAGAATGGGTAAGTGATGGAGCAATACCACAAGATTCAGACGCTCTAGACATTTCATATTCTATATGATAAAGTCGTAGTATGAATCTTTCAGAAAAGTTGGCACGCTCCATGGTTGAAAATCCCGAGGACCAATGTATTGAATAGCCGGGAGCAAAGAGTTCAGGCGGTTACGGAATTCTCACGTGCCAGGGGAGACAAGTTTTAGTATCCAGATACGTCAAAGCATTGATAGCCGAGGGGTGGGACAGTATTCCCCATCGCCATTTAGTATGCAGACATACTTGTGATAACCCTCCATGCATCAATCCAAATCATCTAGAGTGGGGCTCTCAGTTAGATAATAGTCAAGATGCTCTCGAGCGAGGCAGAATTGCTCGCGGTAGTAGATTGCCGCATTCTAAAATGAATGATGACCTGGTAAGAGAGGCTAGAATATTTTTCTCTACGTCTAGGTCGTTCAAACAAACTAGAGAAAGATATGGTTTGGGCCATAACGCTTGCAGACAGATGCTCATGGGGACAACGTGGTCTCATGTTCCGTTCGCAATCAGTCGCCAAGAATACGCCGAGATTGTTAATCGAAAGGTAAAGTAAATGGAAACGTATCACAAAATCCAGACTCTCTTTAAAAGACACACGGACGGACCCAAGAAGGGCAAGATGATTCGTGGTGATTGGACGACCCCTGAGTTGGAGTACCTGGCCGACAAGGAGTGGGAGTTTACCGAGAAGGTAGACGGCACCAATATCCGTATTGGCTGGGATTTTAAGGCCTATGAGGTTGAGTTCGGTGGTCGTACCGACAGTGCAGTCATTCCCGACCCCCTCTTATATCACCTAGAGGATGTCTTTACACCCTACAACTTCTCCAAGGCCTTGCCCAACACGTCGCAGTTGACTCTGTTTGGCGAGGGCTATGGCCCGAAGATTCAGGGCGGCGGCAAGTATCGTGACGATGCCTCCTTTGTTCTGTTTGATGTTAAGATTGGCAATTTCTGGCTTAGCCGAGCCGACGTAGATGACATTGCATTCAGGTTGAACATTGATTCTGTTCCGGTCATTGGTACCGGTACGCTGCATGATGCAATTGATATCGTGTCTACCGGCTTGACCTTTATGGACGGCAAGCCCAAGTGGTGGGGCAAGGGTATGCTCAAGTCTCAGTGGGGTGATTTTGAGGCCGAGGGTATTGTGGCTCGACCGGCGGTACCGCTATTCGACCGTCAGGGCTCACGAATCATCACCAAGATTAAGGCGGTAGATTTCAAGTGACGCAACCTGCTAACTTTGTTCGTCAGTGCTACAAGGCACGTCTAGACAATGGCGGCATGTTCAAGTCCGAGGTGGGAGTCCAGGAGGTCACCACCACCAAGGCCAACAGGTTTCGTGCATATGTGACAGATTCTTGGGGCGGTGGTGTTCAGTGTTTCAAGGACACCGAGGATGAAGCCCGAGGAGAGATTGACAGATTGTGGAAGAAGATGTTTGGATGATGGACGACGAAGACCTCATTGAACTATTTGACGAGCACACTTGGACCGAGCAGGGCAAGATGCACATGCTTGCTATTCTTTCAGAGTTCTGTCATGGCTTCACGGTAGAAGAAATTGCGAAGAACAATCCTGACCTAGATGTTGAGGAAATCAGAGTGTTTGTTGCAATGCTTGCAAGGAAGGCGGGATTGATTTGAAGCGACTACTGGCCCACCTTGTGGGTGACTACGTGTTGCAGACTCACTACGAGGCCGTAGAGAAGGTCAACAATTGGGTACCGGCCATCACACACGCTACAAAGTACACGGCTGCCTTTCTGCCCTTGACAAGAGACTGGCGAGCCCTTAGCGTCATTGGAGGTACCCATGCGGTGCTGGACCACTACCGTCTGGCCAAGCACGTCAATTGGGCCAGGAACCAGGCGGCACCCAAGGAATATCGAGCGCAGGGCTTGACCAACGGCGGTAGTCCTGATAGTGTTCCTACCGGACTTGCAACAGCACTGCTGTTCATCACAGACAACACCATTCACCTACTCATCAATGAGTGGGCACTAGATAGATTTGGAGTATGATGAGTAATCTACGAGACAAGGCCGACGAGATTAAGGCCACCGCTGCCAGCGAGCGCGGTAACTTCACGCCTACCGGCGCACCCATGAAGGTGTACAACTGGTGGCTGCATAATTCCTTCTTCTCCAAGAAGGCAGAAGAGATTCGTGATGGTGACCGACGAGAGAACTTTTGTCACTTTTGGCGAGTCGTTGTCATTTGGGCGGGTCTAAACTTTCTTGGTCGAAAGATTGAGCAGGCTGTCAACAGTACCGTGGGGCTAGTTGTTCTTGGCGCACTGGCGATTTTCTTGCTGGTGACTTCTGGAATCACATTCCCTGAGTTTGGTCTCGGCCTGCTGCTGGGTATTGGTGCTCTAGCGCTCGCATTCTACCTAATGATGGGTGCCCTCACCGGTTCACGAGTTGGATATGGTTTTGACTACGCTGACAGGCGTGGCTCCTTTCTTCCGAGTCTCCCGTTCTCTGCCAAGTGGGGTCCGGCGTTCTTCGTGACTCACTATCCCACGATTTTGATTAATCGCTTGGCTCGTAACGATACCTTCAAGGCTGTCTTGGGCGGGATTATTAATTTTGTCATGACGATTGTCGTTGTTGTCGCTGCTGGTGCACTTATTGTCTTCACTATTCAGGACTTCGGCTGGCTGGGCTCGCTGGCCATTCTCGCCGGTATCATCGGCGTGGCACTGCTTCTGCTCCTCGTTATTGCTGGCGTCTCTTGGATGGGTGACTATCTCATTGGTAAGCGTAAGGAGCGCAAGACTCAGAAGGCTATTGACCGAGCCAATGCTCCGGTCGTTCACGAGGCTCGTGAACCCGGCAAGATTGCAAAGTTTTTCACTGGACTGGCAGACTTCGTGATTCTGTTTTCTCAGGTCGTGCGAGTCAAGAAGTGGAAGATTTGTCCGCTGGTCGAGGTCAAGACCAAGTAATTACTAGTCAGAGTCGGGTGCTTCGGCACCCGGCTTTGGCATTTGAGGAGAGATATGAGTGTTTTGATTTTCACCGGAGCCGGTATTAGTGCCAATGCAGGCATTCCCGTATACCGTCAGACCGGTAGTAGTTGGACCAACAAAGACCTAGAGGCCAAGTCTCACGCCAACAGGTACGGCAACCACCTGGATGAACTTTGGGATACTCACTGGGGGCCACTGTCAAAGCAAATGGAACAGAGCGACCCCACGAAGGCACACCTAGCCATCACCGAGTTCCAGTCCAAGCATCCGGCTATCGTGGCGACTCAGAACGTGGACCGTCTTCATGAAAAGGCCGGTAACGACAACGTTGCCCATCTTCATGGTTCGATGGAGTCCAAGTGCATCAGGTGCAAGCAGGTTGTCGATGTTTCTTGGAAGGGGCGCGGCACACCAGAATGCCCTAACTGTCACAAGAAGAAAACTAGACCCAACGTTGTTCTCTTTGGAGAGATGTTAAACGCCAAGATGATGAAGGGTTTGGAAAACTTCGCTATAAGGGAGGCGACACATATTATTTCTGTGGGTTCTTCACTCAATGTCTTCCCTGCCGCAGGTCTTGTATTTGACGCTTTGGGCAAGAAGAACGTCGTTATCATCAACAAGGACAAGACGGCATTCGACAAGTTTGCAACGACTGTATATCACGAGGATGCCGACACGGCCCTGCCCAGGGTTCTGGACGAGGTTGCCGAGGAACTATCAGTATGATATGCTTGTGAAGCAAGGCAATGGGTCAGGACGCCGACCGTAGCAGCCCAACCTTGCTCTTACCCCTGTAGTGTAATTGGCAGCACAACGGACTCTGAATTCGTTAGTCGTTAGGTTCGAATCCTCGTGGGGGTGCGTTATGTGGAACGGTTCATTTAGTCCCACGCTCAAGAAGAGTATCGGCACGGTCAGATTTGTACCGCTGTCAGATATGTCCGCTCGTGACTGGGCCTGGCTTGATTATGATAATATTCGAACGGTTGCTCGCAACCGTATTGCAGCCATGATTGCCAGCGGCAATCTCATGGGCTTCTTTCAAATTATGATTACTGAGAAGGCCCGAGCAAAGAACGAATATTTCTGGCCAGCGGCGGCGGTAGACGTTCAAGAGTTTGCTGAAACAGAAGACCCAACCTTCTTCATTAATCGCAAAGAAGTCGAAGGCGACTCAAGTGCCACAGAAGATGTTGAAAACACAAGACTTTCGATGGTGGGCTTGACGCCCGAGGTCGCGGCTGCTATTGTTTCGTCTGTCGCCAGGTACGTCCGAGGCGACCGAGCAGAACAAATCAATAGCATTGACCAAGACCTCCTTGGTTCGTTGAACACCAACGACATGAGATTGCTACTAACATCTTTGATGGCTTGGCAGATGTCTTTGGAGGAGGCCGAGTCGCTTCTTGACGACATGCCCGAGAGCGACGAGGTTGATGATGTCAGAGACTGGATTAACGACAGGGTTGACAAGGTGCAGCGAGCACGCTACACTTTAGCAGCCGGTAGAGGTATCGAATGATTTCTTCCAGCGGAGTTCCAAGAAGAGACTTCCTCACGGGAAGATGGCCCAAGAAGAGGGTTGACAAAGAGGAAGAGGATGGTGTAGAGTCTGATGCTAGCAAGAGTGAAGAGAATTCTTCGTGAGATTCTCGGATTGGTTAAGGAGTACAGAACCAATCGCAGGAATCCAAATCGTAGGGCTTGACAGGCCGGTATCGGTCTGGTAAGATTTACAGAGTAACAACGGGAATGTGAACTTCGGGTTTGTAGTTCCCTCTGTACCAGTGGTGTAATGGAGCACACCCCTATCCCAAGGGGAGGTAAGAGGTCAAGACTCTTCTGGTTCATACGCCTCTCGTATAATGGCAATTACAATCGGCTCCAACCCGATTTATGTGGGTTCGAATCCTACGGGGCGTGCGAGGTTCAGTTATCAGTAGAATGGCCATGGACATGAACTGTTATATCCGCCTCTAGGAAAATGGGTATCCGCTCGCTTTGGATGCGAGAAAAACCGTGTTCGATTCACGGGTGGCGGACACAGTAATTGAATACCGGGCATTGGGAAAGTTGGTAATCCGTCTGTTTTGGGAACAGAAGAACGCAGGTTCAAGTCCTGCATGCCCGACGTAACATCAAAGGCTGCCCTTCCGGGTGGTACGAGCAGACGTAGTAGACTGGTTAGCACAACTCTCTGATAAGGAGTTAAAGATGGTTCGATTCCATCCGTCTGTACTTTAGCAATACATGCGCCTCGGGTGGCTGGTGGTCACAAGTAGTCTTATATACTACTAGGAGTTCGGTTCAATCCCGAAGGGGCGTACGCTAGCAACAAATTATTCCTAGGGCTTCTCCGGAATTCTCTGGGCTTTTCCTCGCGTAGTGTACCGGTGCGCACGAATCCCTGTCACGGATTTAGAGCCAGTTCAACTCTGGTCGTGAGGACATAGTAAATTCATAATTAAACAACGCTGTGTGGAGCGATAAGCATGGGTAACCATGTGAAAGGCGGGTGACAACCAGCCACCAGAAATGGCATATACCACACTCAATAGGTCGTTAAGCAATGTCTGTGTGAGGCGTTGCAGTAGCGTGAGTTAGTAGATGTGCCCCGAGTGCGAAACTGTGGAGGGGTCCGACAGGTAAAAACATCGAAATGCACCAGCGCTATGTTCGACTGATGAGAGAAACAAGTCCGAGATTTGCAGTCGAGGGCGGTTCTCACGAATGCTTGAAACGGGCCGGTAGGTCTCGGGGAGAGCACAAGATTGTAAGTACGGGGCACCCGAAAGCATATGATGGAGTGAAGCATTTTGTAGTCCAAAAGACTACAAACCTTCATGGGGAAGCACTTCGTCGGTCAAATTACCTAACGGTAGCACAATGGTAGTGCAGTTGCCTTCTAAGCAATCAGTTGCGGGTTCGAGTCCCGTCTGTTAATACACAAAAAGCAAGAGTCTTTCCCCGTTGCAATTGAAAGCGTCTTAATCCCAGAGTCGCAAGACAATCTGGGCATCGGATTCCCGCAAGGATGAAGGTGTCGGTGTACAAAGTAGTGCAACATGGCGGGGCACCGTCGTGCGAATCGAAACGTAGCCGAGTAGATTGTAACGTAAAGAGTAGTTCGCTCAACGGACTAGGCGCGGCAGGTGCTTGGGGGACCAAGCGGATAAGATGGGAACGGCGGCATTTAAGACCTCCGATAATCCATTGAAAGCCTGCCATGGAAGGGTTGTTCTAAGCCCTACCTACACCCCCTCGGGGGTTTATGCACGAGTGGTCTGATGGGGAAGCAACTGCTTTACACGCAGTGACATGCGGGTTCGAATCCCGCCTCGTGTACTCTCTAGCATAAGGAGTAAAATATGCACAAGTCTCAGAGACTTATCAATCACGTTGCTCTAGTTCTAGACGGTTCTTCGTCCATGAGCAATCATTCCCGCAATCTCGTCAAGGTTGCAGACGAGCAGATTCGTCACCTCGCCCTGCGAAGTGAGGAACTGTCTCAGGAGACTCGTGTCTCCGTTTATCTATTTGCAGATAGAGTAGAGTGTCTTGTCTTTGACATGGACGTGATGCGTCTTCCGTCGATTTCTGATTTGTACCGCGCCAGCGGAATGACCGCGCTGGTTGATTCGGTTATCAAGTCTCAGCAAGACCTGGCTACCACGTCGCAGATTTATGGCGACCACGCCTTCCTGACATTCGTGCTGACCGACGGCATGGAAAATGCGTCTCGAAATCGATGGACCTCGATGAGCCGTGTGTTGAATGCTGGTGAGAACTGGACCATTGGCTTCTTGGTTCCCGACCAGCAGGGCGTGGCCTACATGAGCCGCATCGGCGTGGACACTGGCAACGTGGCCGTCTGGGATGCGCAGAGCGCTCAGGGACTGGCTGATTCTTTCAGCACCATCCGTTCCGCCACCGACAATTTTATGACGGCTAGGGCCAGCGGAGTGCGCGGTAGTAGGTCTGTATTCTCTACCGGCATTGATACTGTCAACAAGGCAACGGTATCCAAGACCCTCACTCCAATGTCTAGCGAATCCTATGACCTATTCCAGGTCAGGACCAAGAGTCGCATGGATGAGTTCATGAGGGCCACCCAGGGCAAGTATGTCCAGGGTAAGGGTTATTACCAGTTGACCAAGACCGAGAAGATTCAGCCACAGAAGCGCATTATCATCGTGGAGAAGTCTTCGGGACAGGCCTACAGTGGCAACGAGGCGCGAGGTCTGCTAGGATTGCCGGTCGGTACAGATGTCAAGGTCAAGCCCGACGACAACCCAGAGTACGATGTGTTTGTTCAGTCTACGGCTCCCAACCGCAGCCTGCTCCCCAACACGAATGTTCTCATGACCAATTGACAGCGGCGGTACCCAGATGTTATGCTGGGCATCACCAAGGAAGATTGGCGGAGTCTGGTTTATCGCACTTGTCTTGAAAACAAGCGTACGAAAGTACCGGGGGTTCAAATCCCTCATCTTCCGCAAGTTCCAACTAGCATTTAGGTGGGTATATGTTTAACGCTACGTTCAACGCTACTAGCGCTCCTCCACCCCAGTATGTAAAGGTACCGGTTAAGTCACACCATAGTTTCAGTTGGCTGGGTGAAGCCTACGAGACTGTTACCTATGATACAAAGGAAGTTCCTTCTGTCTTTAGTATCTTTCATTCGTATTACCCCGAACAGCAATGCTACAAGTTCGCAGTGTGGTTTGGATACCTTGGAATGAAGCATCGCGTATATGTCATGATTTCTGATGAACTTGTTCAATATACCGCGCAGGTAGAGTACACACTTAAGCGGTACGTCACAAAGTATTTACTTGAAAACGTAGCAGAATATGAGCCTGTGTTGAATAGTTACTGGGGTGTTGACGGTGGTCTGGGTGGTCTGGTAATGGCAAAGACTATTGCGCCGACCTTTTACGAAGACAGCGCCATTAGTGCATGGGCAAGCAAACTTCCGGCCATCCAAACTAAGGTCAGGACCGAATGCGCGTGCAGTTTCTCATCTTATGAAGACACGCTGTACAACGCGATTATTCACCTCAACGACACCTGCAAGTGGTCAAGAGAGAAGATTGCCGACTGGATTGATGACCTGCACGACAGAGGCATCATCAATGCTGAATTTCAGGAGTGGGAAGAGGACCAGGCTCTATCTGAATCATCAAAAGCGAATGATGCGGCCCTACTAAAGAAGTACAATCTAATTGTCGAAAAGTTTGACAACCTAGCAAAGGAGACCAAAAATGAGCATGACGAAGACCAATGAGAAGGTTGATGAGTTGGCTGGTATTATCGAGGCCACCGAGGTAAGAGAGTTGGAGAGGCTTAAGTACCGACTTTCCGATGCTATCCGCGAGGGTAGCCAGGTTTCTACTCAGGCCAACGGCTGGGGTGACGGCGACACCATGTGTGCCATGCACGCGGGAGTTGTGGCTGCCAAGGCTCGCGGTTACATGCCGAAGGATTGATAATGGCAAATGAACTGATGCGTAGTGGCCAGAAGTATCTGGCCAACAACGACGACAGAAAGATTCGCCAGGATGCCGGTGAAGGACTCGTCATTGCCGGTGCGGGCGGTATCGCTTTGATGGGTGTCGCAGCCCTGGTTCCATTTGTAGGAGCCCTGACAATGATGATTACGGCGGTTCTGCTGGGTCTCTTCATGATGTTGAAGAAGTGATTGTCTGATGAAGACTTTGGTCGTTTCTATTTTCATCACGCTATTGATTCTTCCATTTGAATTCTTGGCGGCGCTAATGCTCTCGGCATGGCTGGTGCTGATGTTCAACCTGTCGGGAGTGGCCGTGTTGGCTGCGGTAGGGTATTGGTCTTTGGTATGGATAGTTTTAGGTGTCCTGTGGGTTGTATCCACCGGCACAACCCTTGCCAAGGTTCAAACTGACCTGACCGTAGGCTTGACAGCACTCTGAGTCATAACATAGGTACGTTGACTTGACTATAAATACGTACCTATGTTATGCTTTGGACCATATCAATGGAAATCCTCGTGACAACAGGCTTGACAACCTTAGATTGCTTTGCTACCATTGTCATGGAGTTACAGAAACATATTGTAACTCCAAGCGAGGTCAGTGAGCAGGTGTGGACTTGCGGTGAGTTGAAGCCTCACATATACTCGGTTCGACTCCGAGACTGACCACCATGGAGAGTGAACGCTTCCAGAGAGGTGAAAGACCAGAAGAATGGCGTTCGATGCGGTATTGGTATATTGGTTGTGCCCCTGCCTTCCACGCAGGCGAAACGAGTTCGATTCTCGTATACCGCTCTGAGAGGTTGCAAACTCTCTGTAGAAATAGAATCTGATAGTGTAAGGGCAGCACGCCGTCCGTGGAGGGTGGAGGTAGGGTTCGAGTCCCCAAGGTTTTCGACTAGTGCACAGTCGCTATTTCTATATGCCTCTATGGTCCAATGGACACGACGTGGTGCTACGGACACCAAGATAGTGGTTCGATTCCACTTAGGGGTACTCGCACATTTAACAAATCCATGTTAATCTGAACGCATGGAGCAATACAAATACACAGTCAGATTAGAGGTCGAGGTAGAAGCCTTTGACGATTCTGACGCTTGGGATGCCGTTCAAGAGGCATTCGGAGTCGGCCCGGTAGGGGCGGTAGTAGTAACAGATTGTGATTACAAGGAGAAGCGACGTGCTAAGCGTTGAATGGTGTTCTGTTTGTAATTCTAGACCTTCCGACGGTAAGTTGACCATTGTTATCGAGAATGGCGAACAAGTAGACATTCCTGCATGCTTGCCGTGCGTGTACGACAAGACTAAGGTGGAGTTCGTTGAGTGAGAATTGTGAGGCATCTTTCCATGATAGGTAGTTGAATACCTAGGGAGGAAAGATGGGAAGTAGCAGACACCGCTGCAATTGTAGCGATTGTGTAGCAGGTCGAGAAGTTCGTGAATTGTGGCAGCACGGCGGCATGGACTGGCAAGAAAATGAAGAAGACCTGCTGCCATATAGAAAGTCTTCACGCAGCAATTGGAAGAACAGGCTCACCAGAGCCTGCAAGAAGTCCAAGAGCGGCGAGGCATGCATATTCGATGCCAAGAAGGTTGTGGGAACCAAGCGAGTTTACGATGACAGACTCAAGAAGTTCACTCACAACGAAGAGAAGGTTATTCCAGTTTGTGGCCGCTGCGGAAAGCACGGCCCAGGCGAGTACACATGGAGTTTTTTATGAGCGAGAGAGTCAACATGATATTCAGGTTTTAGGGGCTACCTTTAAAACCTAATCCTTCCGGTAGCCCCGGAAAGGAAATATCATGGCAACAAATGCTAAGGGCGCTGCCACCAAGGCCAAGAACCAGATGATGGCCCAGCGCATGAAGGATTTGGGCATTCGCCGCACCAGCGGCCTGTGTCCGGTGTGCTACCACTACGTAGCACTCCCAATGGACAACCATTTCAAGTTTGGTTGTAAGTGATTAACACACACGTCGTCTAGACGGTATAAATAGCAATATATGACAAAGTGTACCAAGTGCAACATTCGAATTAGCGGTCACCTCTGGATTATCGATGAGCGAGTCTACTGTTCGCTGCGTTGTCAGCGCGGCAAGGATTCTAGATACTCAGACAAGACCGTCGAGAAGATTGGCTGCGCCGGTCTCAAGAAGGAGAAGCACGACCGAGCCCGCTAGTTGCGGGGCCGGTAGGGATAGTGTAAGATAGACTCAGTAACTCAGATGCTATAGCGCAGGTCGAAAGACCGAGCCATCCTACAGGCTGGTGAGAGTCAGCCCATCAAGTTATTGCATGCCTCTGTAGCGTAGGGGAAACGCGGTCGCCTTCTAAGCGATTAAACGTAGGTTCGAGTCCTACCAGGGGTACTTAGGGCAGTAAAGGATAGGTTTGCCGGTTCGATTCCGGCCTTGCAGTGGTCTGCAAGTCGTTCAAGTCGACATTAAACATCTGGAAACAAATAGGGCGACGGCCCGCCAGTGGGTTCGATTCCCACACTGTCCACTTGCACACGTCAGGTTGATGTGCTATGATACACCTAGTGAGTAGTTAGAAGCGTTGGACAAACCGGCTTCCTCACTTAATTGAAAGGTAAAACAATGTCCGGAATTACATTTATTGGCGAAGACTTTGAGTCTTCCATTACCCACCTGGGTCTGTACTCTGATGGTACCCCCATGGTGAAGACCGACGAGTGGTCTGAGATTGTTGACCAGGCTCACACGATTGTCTTGAAGCCGAAGTCCATGGCTGACTTCTATACCGGCCTCATGCTGGCCGAGGCCGTAGGCTTTGCCGGTGGATGGATTCAGAAGTTGGTTCTGCCTTATCTTCCGGGTGCTCGTCAGGACCGAACGAATCCAACCGGTGACGTGTTGTTCACCGCTCGTTCGGTCGCCCGAGCAATTAACATGGGGGACTTCTCCACGGTGGTCGTGCTCGACCCGCACTCTGCCAAGGGTATTAGTTTTTTGCATCGCTTTAGCGAGTATCCTCTAGAGCGCGTGGCGTCTCGCCTGTGGCAGGGCTACAGCGGCATCATCGCTCCCGACAAGGGTGCCAAGGACCGCGCAGAAAAGTTTGCGAGCGCCATGGACAAGCCTATTTATTACGGCTCCAAGGAGCGCGACGTGGCTACCGGACGCCTGTCCGGATTCGGGGTTGACGTTCCTCGCGGCGGTCACTACCTTGTGGTCGATGACATCTGCGACGGCGGCGGTACCTTCATCGGTTTAGCAGAGAAGATTCGTGCGCAGGGAGCATTTGCAGACCTATATGTTTCTCACGGAATTTTCTCCAAGGGCACAGATGAATTGAAGATGTACTACAAGAACATCTACACCACCGATTCACGAGATATTGACAAGCGCAACGACGTGATGACCATTCCGGTGGTAGACCACATGGTGAATTTCTGATGATTGACAGAGAATATTTTGCAGTCGTTATGCAAGAGCATTATATAGTCTCTAGTTTTTGCAGGTGCGGATTCAAGATTACTGCAACCGAAGAGGGTGACCGAGACCACCAGCGTGGATGGAGCACCAACTCCGACCACATGAGACGAATGTTTGGCCGTCATTTGGCTGATGTTTACAATAGACTTCTGGCATAGACCAGTAGAAATAAAATCGATTGTTGACCTAATAGATTGGTCAACCGAAAGGAAAAGAAAATGAATAGAACAACCAAGAAGGCCCTAGAGGCAATCTTTGCAACAGACGGCTACAAGTTGGACCACCGCCGTCAGTACCCCGCCGGTACCGAGTTTGTTTACGCAAACTGGACCGCCCGAGGTAGCCGAATCAAGGAGATTGATTCCGTTGTATTCTTCGGTCTACAGTACGCATTGCAGCGTCTGACCGACGACTTCGACAATTTCTTCGCAGCAGACGTGGACGAGGTTTGCGATGAGTACCAGAAGATGCTGGACTCCTACCTCGGTCCTAACGACATTGGTACCGAGCACATTCGTGCGCTGCACAATCTCGGATACCTCCCGCTAGAGTTCAAGGCTTTGGCTGAGGGCACGCAGGTTCCCCTGCGAGTTCCGATGTTCACGGTCGAGAACACCCGCCCAGAATTCTTCTGGCTGACCAACTACCTTGAGACTCGTCTTTCCGCAGACTTGTGGATGCCGCTGACCAGCGCCACCATGGCCGCACGCATCAGGGGAAACCTCAACGAGTGGGCGGTCAAGACCACCGGCTCGATTGAGGGCGTAGGTTTCCAGGGCCACGACTTCTCCATGCGAGGCATGAGCGGTACCGAGGCGGCAATTGCTTCGGGCATGGGTCACCTTGTTTCCTTTACCGGAACCGAGACCGTTCCCGTGCTGCTGGCAATTCAGGATTACTACCCGGTTGAGGGTTTCCTGGCTGGCACGGTACCGGCCACCGAGCACAGCGTCATGTGCGCGGGCGGCAAGGAGGACGAGCGCGAGACCTTCCAGCGTCTGCTCGACCTCTACCCGCAAGGTCTTTTGAGTGTGGTGTCTGACACCTGGGATTTCTGGCAGGTTCTGAGCAGGCACCTACCGGCCCTCAAGGACCAGATTATGGCTCGTGACGGCAAGTTGGTTATTCGTCCCGACTCTGGTGACCCGGCGGATATCATTTGCGGAACCAAGCGTGAGGCGTCTCCTGAGGGTTCTGGTGCTACGTATGAGGAGCAGGGTGCCATTGAGGTTCTCTGGGACATTTTCGGCGGCACCGTCAACGAGCGGGGTTACAAGGTTCTCGACCCTCACATTGGCCTCATCTACGGTGACGCCATGAACTACGGTCGCATTGACGATATCAATGCTCGCCTTGAGGCCAAGGGTTTTGCGTCCACCAACTGGGTCGCCGGTATTGGTTCGTTCAACTACCAGTACCAGACTCGTGACACCTTTGGTCTGGCCATGAAGTCTACCAACGTTACGATTAACGGCAAGGACACGGCAATCTTCAAGGACCCCAAGACCGATTCTGGCTTGAAGAAGAGCCTCAAGGGTCGTATTGAGGTCGGTATGGTTTACGACCAGGATTCGGGCGTTGGCAGATTGACAGCCTACGACGATGACAGTTTCGCCAAGTACGATATCTCAAGAGAACAGGGTGAGTCTGTGCTGGGCGAAAATAACCTCCTCAAGACCGTCTGGAAGGACGGAGAGTTTGTCAAGCGTCTGACCTTTGACGAGGTTCGCAAGAACACTGGTCTAGTCGAGTAAGATTGGGTCTGGACAACCAATCCGGACATTTGCTACCATAGGGACACCCGATGAGAAAGGTGTCCCTATGGTTGTCCTTGAGAAGAGTTCAGATGGTCGCTGGTGGATTTCTAAATCTGGTTGGGGTAGACCGGTGGGAGAATTTGCCAAAGCCCTAGAGGCTGCCGAGCAGTACTACCCGTCAGATAAGATTACTATTCAAGGAGAAGAATGAAGAAGATTGCTATTGCGCTGGCCATGATGGTTGTGCTACTGTTCCCTACACAGGCCGTTGCTTACGGTGACCAGGGCGTACCGCCCAACGACAAGCCTCAGGGCGTGGAGCGTGTGCTTCCCGACACGGGCGGTGCCTCCAAGGGCATTCTGGTCGGCGGTATCGTATTGATTGTTGTGGGTGGAGTAGCCATCGCACTAATTAGACGCAGGAGGTAGCATGGACATCAGCGACCAGGCTGATACCGAGAAGATTGCACACCTGGATTTCGACCCTCATCAGGAGCCGGAAGAGAAGTGTGAGGGGTTTCGGATTGATTCCAAGCAGGTCACCCAGTATTCCAAGGATAATTCACACTGCCCCAACAAGGTTAAGGTTGTGGCTATTAGGTCTTGCTGCGGCGTCATTCAGCATCTTTGTGTCTCTTGCTACAACGAGATTTGTAAGTTTCACGCGCAGATGAAGAAGTCGTTGGAATCACAGGGTGGTCATGCCGGGCATCCGGTGCACGGAATTCCATTCTCTACTGTCGATTTTGTTTAGGAGTAGTTATGGGCAACGACATCAAGTGGATTTGCATCATGTTCGCAGTCATTATGGCGTCAGGTATGCTGTTTTTGGCGGTGTTTGCTTACGGACAGAGCCGGGTCGCCCAGGAATGCGTCAGCGCCGGTAGCCAATGGTTAAATACAGGAGAAGGCTATGAGTGCATCGTCAAGTGACCTTGAGTTCATCATTAGCAACACCTTCCACAAGGTCGAGACCTACCGTGGATACTACTACGGAGTAGGTAACGAGAAGATTGAGATTGATGTCGATGAATTTTACTGGCGTTCGTGTGTTCTTGCTCCGGATGAGCCGCAAGGTATCCAGGGCTATATGATGGTTTGGCTGAACGAGGACGGCAGTCTTCGCAATCAGCACCATACCTATCATTACCCTCCCGAAATCACCCCTAAGGTGGAACGTGGCAATTAAGTTTATGGCTACTGTGCCCGACGAATTTGTTGACGGCCATAATGTGACCCAGGAAGGTAGTGAACAAATTGAGGTCATCGGGGCTCTTCTGGCGCGGTATGGATTCACGGACATGAAAAGATTGTGAGGACCGCATGAATAGTCGAGACCACGACAGACACATGCAGAGATTCGAGCACCTCAAGCATGAACTCATGATTGCACAACAATTCCGTGACTTTATGCCTATGTTTTGGAGTGATGAGTCAAACACCTGGGAACTGTGTTGGACAGATTATGAAATGCTCATCATGCTCAAGAATGTCAACGAGTACCGCGACAGGATGGACAAGAAGCCGGTAGGTGCGGACAAGATTCGTGCCGCCGAGTCTCAGGCCAGCGGTCACATCGACTACACCAAGAAGTTTGCGCTGTACTGCGCCGAGATTATTTTGGAGGATTGATGACCTCTACGATTATTGAATCAGATGTTGAGTCAATCGAGCATCTTGACTTTGATGAAGCCGTGCCTTGTGACAATAAAGGAAGTGAATGTTCCGGCGAAGCCGAAATGGTTGTCAAGACCGCCTGCTGTAACGCTAAGTTTCTTATTTGCGAGAACTGTTATTTCAGCCTGATGGCTGTTTCAAATAGGATTATGAAGCAATTTGGTTACGGTTATTGCGGGCATTGCGGGGCTGTTGTGAAGGAGTACAACATCAAGTTCGTCAGGTGGCTTGACAGGGGCCGGTAGCCTGTGTTAGTCTTGTTTCACAAGCAAGACAAGTGATAGCGCGGCTGAGGTTCCATGCGTAGGGGCAACCCAAAGACATAGGCCGGTAAGAGACGGAACCACCATGGAGTATAAAGTGGAGGCATCAACACTTTGACTGTGACTCAAAGTCTCGCGGGTTCGAATCCCGTTATACTCCCCACAGTAGGAAACTGTAAGCGGAAGGTAAAGCGTGTCCGACTACCCAGCCTGGTAGACCTACAGATGGCTATGGGCCTAAAGTATTAAAGTGATACAGCATGCTCTTAACATGCGGAAGAGGGGGCAGTACCTTCTGGGCCTACTCTGGTTCTGATTTGACCTATTAATTAAGAGTCGATATCGTATCAGTATGTACAAAGTTTGTGGCACCTGCAAAGTAGAAAAGCCCGTTAGCGATTTTTACAAGAATAAGTCAAAGCCTGACGGCCTGTCTTCTTACTGTAAACTTTGCAAGAAACAATACAACAAAGAACATTACGAGTCTCGCGGATATCTTTGGAAAGAAACCCGAGCGCAGCAGCGCGAGGCCAACAGAATAAGATGTCGCGAGTGGCTGTTTCAGTATTTGTCTGATAAAGAATGTTTAGATTGCGGAACTACAGATATTCGAGTTCTGGAATTTGACCACATTAGGGACAAGCATAAAAATGTTTCAAGCCTGAGTAGTTTACCGGCCTTGAAAAGAGAGATTGAAAAGTGCGAAATCCGATGCAGAAATTGTCATCAGATTAAAACGCATGAAAGATATGGTGGTTCTTGGCGAGAAAAGATGCTTGCAGCCATGGAAAACAAAATGTAACACTTGCGCCCGTCGCCTAGCGGCTATGGCACCTGGCTCTTAACCAGTCGAGGAAACTCAATCGTGGGTTCGAGTCCCACCGGGCGTACAATTCAGATAATCTACCGGCGGCAAACCGGTTAGTAAACTCGTAGTCTACAGGTTTTGCTGGTATTAATGACCACCTGGCGAGGATAAAGGATTATCACACAGATGAAGTGGCACGGTACTGGATAAAAAGCCGCGCCTCCAAGCCCCCATCGCCTAGTGGCCTAGGGCAACTGACTTTTAATCAGACGGCGACAGCCAATCGTGGGTTCGAATCCTACTGGGGGTACATGTTCAAGTTAAAGATAGTTCCAGGAAATGGTGGCGAGGATGCAAGCATCTTTGCCACAGAGTTGGCAACGGTAATTACCAAGACTACCGGCGCGGTCGCAACCGACGGCGTATTCTATCTTTGACGACTCTTGGCGTATATTTTTAGGTACTCACCGAATTCAGAGGGTCTCATCTACTGAAAAGAAGGGACGCCGACACACCTCATTTGTATTTGCATATGAGGTCATAGAAAGCAGCCGCAAGCGGCACTTATCTGTAAGCGATGTCAAGGTTGAGTTCTTTCGTGGCTCTGGTGCAGGCGGTCAGCATCGCAACAAGACCGACAGTTGTGTGAGAATGACTCATATCCCAACAGGCATTTCGGCTATCGCTACCGAGCAGAGGTCACAACATCAAAACAAAAGTCTAGCCTTGAAGCGCTTGACCTCACGTGTGGAGTCTGATAGTGTTGTCACAGACGAGCCGGTGGGCCAGCAATGGAACTGGTGTGAGTGGAGAGATTCGGTCACGCTTCCCGACGGCTCAAAGAAAAGCATCAGGCAGACCTATTCTAAGGGGATATAATGGATGACCTCATTGCAGCGCTGAACATCGTCAGGCCTTACATGGACGATTATGGTCTAAAGTATCCAACCGGATGCGAGCACGATGTTCTGTGGCTGAACGTCAATGTAGAGAGCATCTCTCGGTCGGACCTTGAGCGACTTGAAGAACTGTCCTTTAGCCCGTGCGAAGAGTATGCAGGAAGTCTAGTTTCTTATAAGTTTGGTAGTTGTTAGTGTTTGTCTACGAAAACGGCATCATTGTTGGTTATGACCACATGGTCAACAACTACGGTTGTCAAATTCATGGGTGTCGAACACCACAGTTGCACGCCGAGGTTGAGGCTGCTATGGTTGCTTGGGCCAGAACGCTACCGGGCC
This sequence comes from Pouteria glomerata, assembly GCA_035590655.1. Taxonomy (NCBI): domain Eukaryota; kingdom Viridiplantae; phylum Streptophyta; class Magnoliopsida; order Ericales; family Sapotaceae; genus Pouteria; species Pouteria glomerata. The sequence goes on from JAVXUM010000055.1 coordinate 106,536, forward strand.
AGGCACGAGTAAGACTGGGCAAGACCGGTATCATGCAGGGTAGCGAAGTCAACTTGAAGAGGATGGACAACGAATGAAGCGTGTTGTTGGAATTGTTGTAGCCTTTGTGATGGCTGTGGCTTTGGTTGTGGTACCGGCTACCGCCGCAAATGCCGCGTGCAGCGGCACGGTAACCTCGGCCCTGCCAGGGTATCGACACAGTGACAACGACCCGGAGTTGGGTCTGAGTTTTGATGTCAGAGGCCAGGTGACCTATGTTCGATGTGGTAAGAATGCAGTTGTCAAGAAGATTTCTTATCAGGCCTCACCGGTTTTGGGTCGTGTGAACTGTAATATCGTTCAGAAGGTATCATTTAATACTGACGCCATTGGCAACGGAAACCCCGGCGCGGTATCTAGGGCGTGCTCTCCTAGTGGTATGACTCAGAGCATTAGCACTAATATCACCATCTTTCCTAGTTCGGGTGACAAGTGTGCAGCAACATCTTTCAAGGTATTCAAGGCTCGCTCAACCGACAAGACAACTCGCGGCTTGAACTTCTGTCTGTGAGACTTGACAGGCCAGATTGAGTCTGGTAGTCTTGTAGACAGTTAAGGGTGGAAACATCCAAAGGGCCTCGGCCCAATTTGCTCCGTTAGAGTAGTGGTTTATCTCGCTTGCCTCTCACGCAAGAGAACACGGGTTCGAATCCCGTACGGAGTACGTGGATGGTGTATGAGAATGGTCGAAACGGGTGTGTTCCCAATTGACTAAAAATCCACGGGTCGCACCCGTTCATACACAACATGGTCCTATGGAGTATGGGTTATCTCGTCACCCTTTCAAGGTGAAGAACAGGGTTCGACTCCCTGTAGGACTGCTTGAGGGCAAATCCCTCATTGTGGTATTGGTATAATGGTATTATATTTGCTTGCCATGCAAAAGACACGGGTTCGATTCCCGTATACCGCTCCATGGTAGGGTAGCATTGGATTAATGCGCTCGGGTGAACACCGAGAGAATTTGGTGAAACTCCAAACCTTACCTCCAAGCCGCTGGTTCAGGTGAACAGGGGTCTCTCATAAGGACTCACAGCCGGGTCCAATACCCGGTGGCGGTACTGCGCGGTAGTGAAGTTCGGTCTCACATAGGCCTCATAAGCCTATAACGTCGGTTCAAATCCGACCTGCGCCCCCATTTAGTGTTCAAACTAGTAGATAGGAATATCTCATGACAACAGTTCAGACAGGCTTTACCCCGCAGGCTCAGGCTCTCGCCAAGGACATTCTTGCGTATTGGGACCTTGAGGCGGCATTCAAGGAGTTGGTTGATTTCGAACTGAACCCCGGCGTTCATAACCAGGCCAGTTGGGTCGGTAGGGAAAACATTGAGATTGAATCGGTTGATGTTGATGGTCGTCGCTGGGATGTGTGCGACAGCACCATGTGTGCCGCCGGTACCGCAGTCTTTTTGACCTCTACCCCTAAGGAGTTCAAGGAGTTTGCTGCCGATAAGTTCTATGATTCCGATTTTTGGCACCAGGAGGCTCGCAAACTTCTTGGCCTGTCGAACAGCGATTCGTACTATCTGTTCTTCGACACTGACAATGACGAGGCCCGCACGCTGATGGGATACATTGCCGAGAACAAGTTTGATGAGTTCAGCAAGCACATTGCTAATGGACACGACGACGATTACGACGAAGAGTACGCCGATTTCTGAGGTTTGACACGGCAGGGGTAACTCTGCTAAGATATGGATGAAGGTTAAGGAAACCGTACACTAAGGTAGAAACGGAACCATTATGGCGTAGGGGCTAGGTGCTGGCGCAGTCTGTAAAACTGTAGCCCGAGGGTTCGAGTCCCTCCTACGCCACCAGACCATGAGCAAGCGGTCTATAAAAGATTGAGTTGTTGCAACACCTCAATACTCGGTTTGCTTCCCAATGGGCTTGTAGTGTTAATGGGAGCACGTTTGCCTTGCACGCAAATAGTCGGGGTTCGAATCCCCGCAGGTCCACTTACAGGAGATTAACTGTACTCGTTGAAGCCCTCCATAGTACAGGGAGGGCTGTTTCTCCTGTAGGACTACCGGTCGGGTCTGACGATTGGAAGGAGTTTCCGGGTAACGTGATTTGACTGCTTCGCAGTCCTTGACCGCCGTAGATTCTTTTGGGGGATTAGTTCAACGGTAGAGCGCTTCCATGGCATGGAAGAAGTTACCGGTTCAAATCCGGTATCCTCCACTTAGCGGGTAAATTACCCGCGACCACGTTCCATTTGGTGTGAGCGAGAGCATAGGCCGAAAGGCAAGGACCGGTGTTGCGAGCCGGGATGGAATTGCTGCGGAAAGAATGGAAACATTTGTGGGTGGGAGAAATCCTGTCAGCAGACCATTGGGCTGAACATCAGCCTCAAACCTGAATCCGGTTCCGTAGAGTTGCAAGGGGCAGTCGGTGGTATTTGCCCGCGAGCAACACTTGGTGGTGTGGGCGAAAAGATAGTCGCTGGTCTGCAAAACTAGATATGCCGGTGCGAGTCCGGTCACCACTTCTTAGTTATAGGCGTTTGGCTTTAAATCAGCCAAACGCCTATAATGTTCTTATGACTTTAATCGACAAGTTCACCAAGTGTGACAGTGGAGAAACGCTCAATCCATTTCTTCACATTTTCATCTACTTGACCTTTGTCTTTGGACTTTGTTTTTTGTTCTTCGGACACACCGAGGCCCTTCAAGCCTCCGTGCTTTTTCAGCAGACCGCTATTGCTGGTGAGCCTTGGGTAAACATCTGGGGATTGATTGGGGTCCTGGTTGCAATTATCCATACCGCCGCCTTCTTGATTAGGGGTAAGGTGGGTGTGAGGCTCATGCAGGTCTGTCTGTTTGGCGGATTCTATATGTGGGCTTGGGCTGGCGTCATCTATTTGTCCGGAGGATTTGTCTTTCAGTTCCTTGTGGCGGTCGTACCGAACTTGTTCTTCTGGACGTGGTATGCTTACCAGTGGGGCAAGCGCAAGCGCGGCGAGCGCGTGGCCTTCGTTCACTGACCCGCTGACCTAAGGAGCCGGTATGTACCACTGCTGCGAGCATTGTGGACACCTTAGCCCTCGTAGTGTACCCTCGCATCCATGGCACAATCGTGCCTGCTGGGTCCAAGATTGTAAGGGAGCGAAAGCCGATGACTGAAAAGCATGTCCTGTTCAAGACCGTTCACGGCTCACATCTTTATGGCTTGGCTCACGCCGACTCCGACGACGATTTTTACACGGTGCTGGACAAGGTGCCGAATAAGAGGGCTCGCTATTCCAAGCAGACAATTGTGGACGGCGTAGATTCCAACGTGGTTGACTTCGGTACCTGGCTGGGCTACTGCGCCAACGGCGTGCCTCAGGCGCTTGAAGCCATGTTTTCGACCAAGGCCGTCTATGATGAGATTGCCGAATTTCGAGCAGCATTCAGGGTGACCACCGCAGCAAACGAGCGGTATCTTCGAACCATCAAGAACTTTTGCTACACTCCCGACAGCAAGCGCAAGCGTCACGGACTGAGGCTAGCGCTCAACATGCACGACTTCACCCGCTCAGGTAAGTTCAACCCTTCATTGACTCAAAATGAAGCCGACTACTTCACTGAGTACGCCAAGAAGGACTGCGATGCGGTGTATGCCATGGCCATGAACATGGCCCTTGACAGGTTGCCGCCCGGCATGAGAAGGTGAGTGCATGAGAGACTGCGGCGGTTGCCAGGGCAAGGGCGCTCACTGGAAGTGGTGTGCAAAGGAAATGGGCCTCAATGCGGCGGTACGCGGTCGCTGGGGCACATCAGCAGAAAACCTTGCAGACCAGATTGGTTCAAATTATCCAGACGTAGCCAATATGCTCTATAGTATTGCTGGTCGCATGTATGACGAGTCAAAGAGGTTCGACCAGAGGCTTGACAAGGACGGGCCGGTAGAGTAGTCTAGTTCTTGATGGTGCCACCGCCGCAAGGTATGGCGTGCCAGGGGTAACCAATCCCACTCTAGTAGGGGTCACGTCCCGAACACAGAGTCTGTAAAAAGCAGTAAATACTCAGATTGATAAGTCCTGCGACTAGCGACACTCCGAGATGTGCGGACCTAGCAAGTCAGGCACATGCTCCCATAACTCAGTAGCAGAGTATCTCCCTCCGAAGGAGACGGTCGAGAGTGCAAATCTCTCTGGGAGCGCGCGGAAATTACCGGGCGACCGGGATGCCAGTTCGACAATAAGCGCACATGGATTCGCGGTACATGTGTGATACGATAGAATAAGCCTGAGGTGAGTCTCTGACTCTATGGCGCTCTACTCCGCACCAAGCCTCTATACGTCAACGGATAGACTTCGAACCTCCTAAGTTCGCAATCCTGGTTCGATTCCAGGTAGGGGCACACCGAAGCAGTTATGCTTTCCCCATAAAGCGCGGACAAATTAGCCAAATCGAAGGTAATTCTAATCTAATGCCAACGACTGGTCTCCTTTTGAGATAGCAAAGGGGCGGGGTAAAAATAGCATCAAGGGGATGACAGGTTTCGATTTCCTACAATATGATATATGAACGCAACCCGACTTAAGATATACCAGAGTCGTTAAACAGGTTATCAAACAATAAATGCTGACTACGATGTAGTTGCTGAGGCAGAGGCCATTTTGGCTGACGCCGCTCTTGTTTCTGCCTGAGGGTAGAAATAAGGCCGGTAAGGATACCGCCGGTTTAATCCAAGAGTATCTACCATACGTTCTACGGAGCGTGCCATTAAAACTGAATAACACCGGCTCAGGCAAGATGTAGCCAATTTGCCCGGTATACAAATGTAAATACATCAACACATGGTTGTGTAATGTCCTATAACTGAGTAGTAAAGACCCGAGTTCAATTCTCGGCATCTCCACATGAAAGAAGAAAGTGTCAATGAGGTCAGAGACGACTTGATATCTCAAGGATTTTCTTGGGAGCAAGCATTGACCTATATTCACGAAGCCATAAGAAATGGCGAATTTCAACTAACCAACAGTTTTCACATTATTCGAAAGAGGTAGTTATGAGTGTAATTCGTAGGGCTATTGAAACTCTACCGGGCCATTGGTATCAGGGTGGCCTGGAAGACAAGCAAGGTAACGCCTGCGGAATTGGTCACTGCCTTAATGCCGCCCTAGAACTAGGCAACGACAACAGCAGTAAGTTTATGGACGTAATTGCGCTAGAGCAATTTCCCGACCGAATTAGTTCGGAACGAACCTTGACCGTGTTTGCTCAGTTCAACGACCATCCAGATACCACGGAGGAAGAGGTATTGATGGTCATGGAGAAGGCTGCTATTAGATTTGAGGAGCAGGTACAGTGAACGTAATTCGCAGGGCCATGGCAAATCTACCTGGCCATTGGTACAAGGGAAACATTACCGACGGAAATGGTAACTTCTGTGGCTTGGGTCATATTCATCGAGCCCGTCTCGATGCTTTTGACCCAAGACGGTCCGCTGTTTACTTCTTGGAAGAGGTTGCCAAGGAACAGTATCCCGACCGTGTTACTTTAAAGACTACTGGTGATTCAATATTCGCCAATTTTAACGACCATCCCGACACTACCGAGGAAGATGTTCTTCGTGTCATGGAGAAGGCAGCAATCAAGATGGAAGAGAGTGTATGAGCAAAATCAAAAATCGCAGCGTCTATTCTGACGATGTTGAGTACCTAAGATTTCTTGCAGATGAACTGCAATACCTGGGAAGGCCATACATCCTTGACCTCAGGGGTGGTAGAGTAGTACAGTTGGCCCTGCCGCCGGTCAAGGTCAAGAAGAAGCGCAGGGAGCGCGAGGACCGAGAGCCACGCAACAAGAAGGCTGAGTCTGCTGCACGAAAGGGTTAATCATGAAGGAGTGCACCTGTTGCAAGCAGGTCAAGTTAAATTTCTCTCCGCAAAAGACTAGACCGTTTCTCACATATTCATGGTGCGATGACTGTCGAGCAAATCCGCCGGTAGTTCGATTCGAAAAGAACGAAAAGCGTAAGAAGTCTTACTACGACGAAATCAACGAACTCAGAAAGAAGGCGGAATCATTTCGCTCCCTCAACGATGCTCAGGTAATTGAGGTAAAGAAAGAATATCGTTCCGGAGTTCATGTCAATGATTTGGCTCTCAAGTACGGAACCTGCAAGACCACCATCTACAGGTATCTCAAGACCTAATAATTGTAACCGTGCTAATATGGCAATATGCCTATTAGAGTTACTACCGCCAACATTGATTTCCGCCTGAACCTCCCTAAGTGGAGAACCATCATCAACGACCTCAAGGGTCGTAGTGATGTTATCTTGATTCAAGAGGCGAAGAATGTCAATCTTCATCAGTTCGCTGATGGAGAGTGGTCGGTACACCAGAACACTTCTAGTTCTGGTAAAAAGGGCTCAGCCGTCATGTGGCGCAAGTCCATCGGTGCCTTTCACGGCAAGGGGATTGAGCCGCTGGTAGCCAAGAGGCGCGGCATCAAGATGGGTTCCAGATTCATCGCTTGGGTAGACATCTATGTTCCTGAATTTGGCTTTGTTGTCAGATTCACCTCATTGCACTACCCGCCTGGTCGATTCAGGAGATTGTGGCCGATTGCAAACAATTCGGTCAGACGCTTCATCGCCAACACCAGGCGTCAGAAAAAGGTTCCTGTAGTCGGAGCAGACTTCAATGCGCAAGTCGGCAACGACGTGCACAGAATGCGCAGGACCACCAAGGTTCAAGTCACAGGAAGAAGAATCGACGGCTTCCTCATCGGGGGTAGACTTCGTCACACTCCTGCTGTAGGCTTAGGCAACAACGCATCTGACCACGACCCTAGACAAACCACTATCTCAAAGAGGTAACAATGATTAGCGTAGAGGTATGGAACAAGCAGAAGTTGTGGCATGATTTTTGGTACAACCCTGATGTAGATGAAAACGCCGAGGGCGGTCTACGCCACTTGATGGATACATTTCAAGACGCACTAAAGGCGTTGGTCGAGACCGGTGAGGCCGGTGAGTCATTCACCATGGTGGTCAGGAATGTAACCGGGCCGGTAGTTGACACCGACGAAGACTAGATGCTAAGATAGACTTGTCAGTCCGAGGGTGGGCGATGATAAGGCAGATATGACCGAAGGATAAACAACATCCTGAGGGACGGTATCGTGTAGGACTGACAAACCGCAGTCGTGTTCATGCGGTATATAAATACAACAGCAGCCCTTCGGGGCTATTCTCCTATGATGTAATGGCAACATGCTTGATTGTTACTCAAGTCATCCAGGTTCGAATCCTTGTGGGAGAGCGTAGTTTGTAAATACTTGAGTTCTGTGCTACAATCTTAAGTATGAACGAATCACAAACAGCATGGGTGGCCGGTCTCCTTGAGGGAGAGGGCTCATTCTTGTGGAGAGAAAGCAATAGCGCCAAAATTTCCTGCGCCATGACAGACCTAGATGTAATTGTAAAACTGCAAAACATTTGCGGAGGTCGAGTTTACGAAACCAAGCCAAGTCAAGGGCATCACAAGGTTGCATGGGTTTGGGTCTTACATGGAGAAGAAGCCATCAAGTTGATGGGCAAAATTTCTTCTCATATGGGTAGCAGACGCATGAGTAAAATCGGCGAGGTTATGCTTCGACATGAAGAGTGGAAGAAAGACAAAACAATAAAGACCGAAGAGCAACGCGCTAAGTATCGTGCTGCTGCTATCGAATATCTAGACGGCCGCGGCTCAATGAGAACGGTAGCAGCAAAACATGGAGTTTCTCACGTAACGGTGAAGAACTACGTTGATGCTCTTCACAACGGAAGGTGCGATTGGGCGGGTCAGGGCTCTGACCACGGTCTTTATCGTGACTGACATACAGGTATAAAGCGTAATTGGCATCGCCCTCGGCTGTTAACCGAGTGAGTCGTAAGGCTCGTATAGGTTCGAATCCTATTACCTGTGCTGGGGTAAAACCCAAACTGAAAAGATATCTAGTGGTTCGATTCCACGACTGGAAACAGGATTGCTGAGGGCGCGTAGATATCTTCCAGCCGGTATAGTATAATGGCATTACACCTCTCTCGTAAAGAGAAAATCTCGTTTCGACTACGGGTACCGGCTCGCATGGTTAAGTGCTTTGAATAAATATCCATGGCTTGTAAGTTTGCGCCACTGTCGTTAATTCACGGAAGTCAAAAAGGCACGCTCGCCCCCTTGGTATAATGGCTATTACAACTGTCTTGTAAACAGTTAACGCCGGTTCGATTCCGGCAGGGGGCTCGCTAAAGAATTCAAGAACGTTAGCCTGGGAAACTTGGTGTCTGTGATAAGCCAAGTGAAACAAATGCGACGTGAACGGAATGAATTTCCTTGGGTTGCTCACAGTATATGCTTGGAAAGCGTAGTGTCGTGGCAGACACACATTGAATTCGGGTGGTATCTTCTTAGCGGAAGACCAAGTACCACCTAGCGCCAGCCCGATTAGTATACTAGTTATTACATATTCTTGGTATGGATAAGAAGACGGGGCGGAACCGTCATTGGGCTCGTGTTGCACATATTTGAATGTGATAATTGTGAGAAAGAAATTGAAACTCATTGTTTCGACAATCGTGAGTATTTCTACTATACCCCTGTCATGCCGTATGTAGCACCAATGACAACCGAGGAAGAACTCGGGTCGTACTCGGCGCTAATTGCGTCTCGTGCAGTAACAACACTTTGCGACGATTGTTGCAAGTAACATACCGGAGTCACTCTGCTGGCATGGGTGCCCGTACTTTGAATGCGGTAATCGAAAGAAGCGTAGGTTCGATTCCTACCTCCGGTGCAAGTAATTAAATACCGCCCCTTCGGGGGCGGTATTGCTGTTTAAGGAGCAAAATGCATAACATTCATCTTATGTTGGGTCCCGGAGCCAAACCTATCCCGCGAGGACCAGGGGCTCCTGAGACTGATTCAAATTCAATTGAGCACTGGGACGTACACTATACTGCAAAGGCTCCCAAGGGACACCCAGCGGCTTATTCGACCGTCTACATGGAACGTCACGACACAGGACAGAAGATTGAACTAGGCTCTGTGATGGATTGTGGCCGTGAAGGCGGCTGGTGGGCGTTCGGCATGCACAACTCCAACATATTTCTAGACAGAGATATGAAGGGTTTTAGGTCTAGGTACTGTGCTACCGTCTATATCCTCTATGTACAAGGCTATATCTTAGACCCGATGAGGTATTGAAAAAAGTTAGACCAGAGGTCTTGACAAACTCAAGACGCCTTATTACAATTTTTTCTTAGAGAAGAGAAGAGATAAATATGAAAATGAGTTTTGAGCCAACCTATAGACCTCCTCTAGAGATTCCTAGTTTGGAAAGGGCAAGTGCATTGGTGTGCTGGCCGGTAGAGTGGGTAGAGGGAGACAAGCCTGAAAAGGAGAACCTTCACGTCACCGCCGCCTATATCCCAGACGTAGTGGCAAGCAAAGAAGAGATTCTCGGCATCCTCAGGGGTCCGGTCCTCGGGCGTAGAATCAAGAAGGGATACCACCTCGCTAAGGTCATGGGACCGGCGGCATTCGGAGAGTTAGAAAACGTGCCAGTTCTATTGGTCAATGCCAAGGTTGGCAATGGAGTGTATCCACAAATTACCGACATTGCTTCGACCATCAGGGACAATTTGGTGAACCAGGGTGTCGATACAACTTTTAGAGTAAACCCTCACGTCACGGTGGATTTACCGACCCTGCTAAGACCACCGACACAAGTATTGCTACGTCCTCTAGAACTCTGGTATAGAGAAGACGAGCCGGTAGTAATCTAGGCTTGACTGCCCACACGACATGCTGTAGGGTCTGAGCACCACGACCTAAGGAGACACATGCGAGTCAAGGCACACCCTCACAAGCCCATGGTGGACAACGGCTCCGAGGCCTGTATTTCTATCACGCCTCTCAAGCGCCACGGGCGAGCATACTACATGGGCACCGCCTATCTTTCCGATGTGGCCTTCACCGTCCATCCTTCGGGACACGAGCGTTATCTTGAGGAGGACGTTCGAAACGTTCATGCTTGGGTGACCGGTGAACTGCTCTCGGAGAGCATCGAGCGATTTTCTCCGGACAAGTCTATCCTGGACAAGTTCGTCAAGGTCAAGTATGATTTGGCCACCGGTCGATTCCTGGCTGGCGGCAAGGACGTGACCGACGTGCGCCGCAACGCGGCGGTACTGGTTGGTCCCAAGGTATATATCTCTAAGTTCTAAGGATAACCAATGAATGTAAGTGCAAAGGTAACGCTTCGACATGGAACAACGCTGGGCGACCTGTTGAAGGAAATTGAGAAGATTCCCGAGGAGGCTAAGGTATCGGTCAACACCTACCAAGCCGACCGCCCTGGCGAGACCTCGTACTCAACCATTGACTTCACCTGGACCATCTGATAGTCTCTGACTCTACTTGAGGAGGACACATGATTAATCTAGAACTGACGGTTCACGAGGCTCGCAACCTCATGAAGTACCTTTCTGTTCATGCCCTCGGCGATGCGGTTGACACCTATCCTGTCTACGATATGCTTGACGATGCTCTGGGAGAGGACGCCGTTTCGGCTGCTGAGTGCATGCACCTTCTTCACCGAACTCGTGTCTTGAGCAACGGTCTATTTCATATCAAGGAGACGCTGTGAGCAACCGAATGACTCTTGACGACTGCGTTGCGCTAGCAACCTTCGCTCACCGTGGCCAGCAGGACAAGGCTGGTGAGCCCTACATCAAGCACCCGCTGCGTGTGCTGGCAAATGTTCAGGCTCAGGGTGCCCAGCCATATATTCAGATGGCTGCCGTGCTGCACGACGTGACCGAGGACACCCCGTTCACCTCCGACATGCTGTTGGCGTTTGGTGTTCCCGACGCGGCGGTACACCTGGTGGAGTTGCTGGACCGCGAAATTAGCCTGGTTCGTGCGAGGGAACTCAAGGTTGCCGTTGACCAAGAGCCTTGGAACAACACTTACGGCTATATTGAGAGTGTTGCTGGCAAGCACGACCCGAGATACGCCGAATTTTATTATGCCAACATTCGTAACAATCCCGGCGCTCTCATGGTAAAGTTGGCCGATATTGGCGACAACACTCAGCCGTGGCGTCTTTCTTATCTACCCGAATCAACCCAAGTTCGTCTTCGCGCCAAGTACGCCAAGGCCGTTGACCTACTGACCAAGGAGTAATCATGTTTTTTCTACTGCTTCTAGCCTTTAGTTTTGGAATGGTAAGTCTCTATCATTTTAGCCGTAGAGACAGTTATGGTTATGGCGAGAGTGCCCTTGCGACCTATGTAATCGGCGGTATTATCGCCTTCTCGGCCTCAGCCATTATCTCTATGGTTCTGTCTGGAATTACCGCCCGCACCGTGTATGTTGATACTCAGCCATTGTCTGAGATTGCTGATGGTCGCTACATGACCGTTCGTGAGGTACAGAGCGATACTCATTACGTCTGGCAGACCAACAAGGATGGCGAGGCCAAGATGCGTCATGGTGACGCTACGCACATTGAGTTGTCTGTTGTTGATGGTGAGGGCTACGTCAAGAACTATAAGAAGCAGGGTGCTTCCTGGATTTGGCCGGGAAGCGATGGCACGGAGTGGTTCGCGCAGCACGAACTCTACGTCCCTGAGGGTACTATTTCTACCAAGGACAGGATTAAGGCGGCACTCGGATGATGTTCTTTATTGTCTTGGCAGCAGGGGTCGGCATGGCTGCGCTCCTGGCTAGGAAGCACCGAGACTGGGAGACTCTCGTCGGTGGGTCTTTGCTTAGCCTGGCGGTGGCGTTCTTCGGAACTATGCTTTTTGCACTCATTGTCAATGAGTCTTTTTCCAAGCCGGTACTACAAAACACTTCTTCGCTGACTAAGATTCAAGATGATTCGTACCTCTCGGTTGTCAACGACGACGGCTATCTTGAGTACACCTGGCGCACCAAGTCCGACGATGGTAGGATTAGCATCGAGACCGGCTACGACGACGATGTCACGGTCTACGAGACTACCGGCGCTCCCAAGGTCGAGGTCTATCACGACATGACGCCTAACTGGATTGCCCCGTGGGGTTCCGAGAATTGGAACACCACCTACAAGATTTATCTCAACGAGTTTGATACCAAGCCTATTCTCAAGGGAGACTGATGCTCACGCTGATTGGCTCTGCCGCCGCCAAGCACTGGTTTGAGGATTTTCGAACTCCCAACGACATGGACTGGCACACCGGTTCACACAAGGTGTATTCGGACTGGAAGAATTCCGATGATGCTTTTGGTGATTTATTCTACGATGAGCGTCTGGCGGCCTGGGATTGGCGCGATGTGGCAATCCCCGAAGAGTTGTACACTATGAAGATTTCTCATTCCTTTTGGGTCATCAACAATGAGGCCAACTGGAACAAGCACGCATCTGACATCAGGTTCTTCCAGCGCAAGAACATCCAGTTCAATCGTGAACTTTACGATGTCTTGCTGCCTATTTGGAAGGACCGGTATCGACGCAATCCTACCAATCTTAACCAGAACGCAGAAGCATTTTTTGGTGACGCGGTCAATCGAAAGTACGACCACGATTCCGTGCATGCTTCCATTGCTTATGGCGACCACCCTCTCTATGAAGATATTCTGCGAGAGGGCTCGGAGGTCGCGGTAGACAATGCCAAGTTCTGGGCCATGGACGAGGACACTCAGTTCAATTTGGTGCGAGAAGAGATTTACGCAACTGCTCTAGAACGCATCCTCATTCCTAACAACTACAAGGGTTCGCCCACCAGGGCGTACCACTGGGCATTGAGGCGCACGGCAACCAGTCTGTTCAAGGGCGAGTGGGCCTTGTTCCTCATGCTCAACTATGATACGCTGGCTAACCCTGACTGCGACTATATGGCCAGGCACCTGGCCAACACCGACAAACTCATCGAATTGGAGAAGTAATGTTTACACTTAACGACCTGCGTGAGGCTACCGCCCACACCTATTGGGAAGAGTTCGCATGGAAGAATTCTGTCGCCATGACCCTCAACGGCACCGACTACCTTGCGACCAGGGTTGCGGCATACACCGGCTCCGAGGGTGACTATTCTGCCGAGACCCACGTGGTCTTTGAGATTGATGGTCGAGTCTTCAAGAAGGTCGGCCAGTATCGTTCTCACTATGGCAACGACTGGGACGGTCCCCTGACCGAGGTTGAGGCCGTCGAGAAGACCGTTACGGTTTACGAGGAAAAGGCGACCCGAGCCGACTATACCGCTCGTGAGGTGGAGAACGCCCTCACGAACGAGCATTTTGAGTACTATTCTGACTACTGGGTTAAGCACGGACGCGACGGCTGGACTTCCATCGGTAGTTGGGACGGAATTTGCTACAACCACGGCCGCGTCTATTTTGGTAATGTAGAGCATGCCTGGAAGGTCGAGGTAGATGAGTCGGGCGGCGAGGGGCATGGAGAGTACGCCTTTGTGGTGTTCTCTATTACCGCTCCCGATGGCAGCACTCGTCTGTTCCGCAAGGAAGGATATTACGCTTCTCACGATGGAACCACGTGGGATGGAGATTTCTCTGAGGTCGAGGCCTACGAGAAGACCGTGACCGACTATAGGAAGAAGGACTGATATGAGAATTAGAATTGTTGCGCTCCTTGGAGCGCTCGTCATGGCCCTGTCTACGCTTACGGTGGTCAATCCATCGGTGGCAGAGGCCAAGCCGGTGACACGTCCGGTGACGTGTTATGAGACCCAGGCATCTGGTCGTACCCGAATTGCCCAGCAGACGCTGGACGTGAAGAAGCGTGATTTCTACGTTGACTTCATCCAGGCGTACGATGTTTGTCTGAATCGTCTAGGTCCGAACTACATCAAGCCTACGTGGTATCGTTTCAGGTACGAGACCAAGGGAAACCTCAAGTGTGCCAACAGCAACGCGACTGGTACCGGCCTCAAGGTGGTCAAGTTCAGGGCTCACTTCTACGACCGAGGAAACGCCCATGGTCCCGGCCCGCTGGTGAAGTCCATGCGTCAGGTCGCGGTACCTTGCGAGAAGGACGGTACGGCTTCGATTTACGGACGCTATGGAAAGAGGACGGCCCCCTCACTCAACTGGATTAATTCTAGCGCGGGCGGTAGTCCTTCTATGGCTGTGACCGTAGGAATTGACTGGCGCTCCATCCTTACCGGAGCACCAGACGGTACGGCCAGCATCTTCCAGAGACTCTACGCTAGAAGGAGTTGACCCAGCCCTAGAGGTGTGTTAGACTAAGTTCAACAAGGGACGAGCCCTCGTCATGATGGTTCAGACCTCCGTTGAAATGACAGTGGGAAAGACTACACAATCGTGAGTGGTTGCGCCAACAAAGACACCTGACAGCCGGAAAGACGGCACTTGCCCGCACTCCCGAATTAGGCCAGGGAACTGTCTTAGAAACAGTGCATATGTCGGTTCGAATCCGACTGTGGGTACTCCGATTAGTTAATTGAACAAGGTCATCGTTAGACAGCAAATAACTAGGAGGAAAAATGAGTAACTTGTATTACAATCCTGAGGACTTCGGTCTTGAGGCGGTAGGAGAATTTGAGTGGGTTGAGCCCTGCTACTCTTTTGACACGCTAGCCGTGTGGAAGGAAAAGCGCGGTAGGTATTGGATTGGAGAAGACTCCGGTTGCTCCTGTCCTTGTCCATTCGAAAACATTACTGACATCAATCAGTTGGACGGTCCTTACGACAAGGAAGGTTTGCGAAAGCGAATCAACTTTCGTATCGAGGAGCAGACTGCTGAGCACAGTCAGTATTCGTATTCCTACGGATACAGCAAGGCACAATTGAAGAAGTTCGCTTCTGATATTTTGTCCAGACTGTCGTAAGACAGTCAAGCCCTTCGGGGCGTATGGCCCAGTGGTGGAACGGCAGACACGCTCGACTCAAAATCGAGTTCTTAACGGAGTGCGGGTTCAAATCCCGCCTGGGCTACGCAACAAAATTCAGGGTCACCCCCGCACCCAGAAAAAGTGGAGAGAAAAGACTAGTTGGTTTGACATGGCAGTGCTTAAAAATAGCATTGACCGCGCCCTGTGGATGTTCATATTAGGCTCCACGCTCGTGGTAATGTTTGGCGTCTCCGTACTAGTCATGTATACCGGCTCTCCCATTATGATTCACTTCATCTGGGCACCGATTTGCTGGTTCTTCGGAGCCACCATGGTGTGGGGATTTGAACGTTTGTGGCCGGTACTTTCAGGCAAGTACAAAAATCAAGGTCGTTTAACTCAGCGGTAGAGTGCATTCCCGACACGAATGAAGCCACTGGTTCAAATCCAGTAACGACCACCCCAACGCCGCAAGTCAACTAACGCGGTCCCGTACTGAGTTAACACAGTCGAGGGTGAAAACGGGCAAATACAGTTGATGGTGGCAAACGGCCAAAACAGTGAGGTAGCCAGAGGTTGCGTACGCATCCAAATTCCGCCTAAATGACCTAGCATATCGGGGACTGGTAAGAGCGAAAGCGATGATATGTATTGGAAGATGAATGGGATAGGTTCCCAACCGTCCTGCTAAGACGTGTGGACCGAAAGGTCTTAGTTTCGAGTACTACTTCTTCCGCTTATCTATCGGTTGCGCTTGTGGCCCTATAAGTTCTATAGAAGGCGTCCGATAGGTACCAAGGTAGATGAACTCGGGTGGCCCGAGGCAGTCCTGGAAAGACTTGCGTACCGAAAGGTATTTAGTCCGATTCTAACTTCTACCGCGTGATTAATTTTGTCAGACTTTTGTTCGCTGTCTTATTTGGTCTGTGCGTGGCATCTATGCTGGGCGGTCAAATAACACCAACGGGACTACTGCTACTGGTCGCTTTACTTCTCACCTCTGGTTTGATATCATATCTACGTCATGCCCGCACTCCCGAACAGGTCAGGGAACTATCTCAAAAGTAGTGCATATCCGGGTTCGAATCCCGGTGTGGGTACGTAGGTAGCATTGTCTACCGCCCGCCGGTATCGCGGGTCTATTTCAGCAGGAAAGATACCTATGCTCCCTTAGAGAATTGGCATATCGCTCTGGCTTAAAACTAGAGGTCATTGTGGGTTCGAATCCCACAGGGAGTACTTTGCTAGTAGAACATTGAATGATATAATTTGGCTATGGACTTCAAGACATTGGTCAAGAGATTCAAGTGGCAGCGTGAAGACGAACCGCAGAACTTGATGACGTACCTTCTTCTTTCTGTCAATGTGACTTATGGCGTGGCTTTTGCTTTCTTTAGTTATACCGCCCCGGTCATGAACAGCGTCTTGAATGTCGCATTTTTCCCGGCTTGGGCCTGGGGCGCGGTATGCTTGTTGCTGGTTGTTGCCACACTGACGGCAATCGCCACCAGAAATAGAAGGCTTGGAACGTCCATTGCTTTTCCAGCCGTGTGTGTGTGGGGCTACGGATTCGCTCTGAGCATGCTAGAGGTCCAGTTGCTGGCCGCGTTCGCGGTGTTCCTGCCTCAGATTATATTCTGGACGTTCTGGCACATAGGTGTCATAAGATATTATGAAAAAGAAGACCGGTTGGAAGCCAGAAGACTTCTAGACCAGTCTTGACACAGGGCCTACTCATCGAGTAGGCTCTTGTTGTTTCTACGACCGAGAGGAAAGTCATGAGTCTGCCGTTCACCATTGCCGAGTTGGAGAACGCGGTATTTGTTGGTGATGTGACCAAGCGTCCGCACCCGACCCTGCCGCTGTATATCTACAATTACAGTCCGCAAATTCAGTACAACAATAACTGGAATCGTGTGACTCGTGCGTGCCGAGGACTTATTCTGGATGCCGACTACAACATCGTGGCTCGTCCGTGGGAAAAGTTTTTCAACCTCGGTCAGGTCAACCTTCCCATTCAGTTTGATGACCCCGTAGAGGTCATGGACAAGGCCGACGGTAGTCTGGGTATTTTGTATCCCGACCGTCCCGGCACCTTTTCCAACAGTATTGCCACCCGAGGTTCGTTCGCATCTGAGCAGGCTCAGATGGCAACGCTTATCTGGAAGGCTCGCTACACGCAGCACGACCAAGCAGCGATTATGTCAAAGATGACATTTCTCTTTGAGATTGTCTACCCGCAGAACCGTATCGTTCTCGACTACGGTGATATGCAGGACTTGATTTTGCTAGGCATGGTGGATAAGCGAGAGGGCTACTATTACGGTCCTCGTGAGGCTCAGGCCGTCATGGGTTGGACCGGGCCGGTAGTCGATGTTATGCCATACAAGACCATTTCTGATGCCCTTGGTGCCATGGACCGCAAGAACGCAGAGGGCTATGTCATCAGGTCTCACAACTTCATGGTTAAGTTGAAGCAGCCTGATTATCTCGACCTGCACAGGCTTGTAACCAATGCCTCGCCTAAGACCGTGTGGGAGCAGTTGAAGGACGGCAAGTCCAAGTCTGAGATTATCTCGGCCTTCCCCGATGAGTTTCACGATTACATTGGTGGCATGATTGACCCGCTGCTTGAGCGTTACGACCTTCGTTTGATGGAAATCATTGAGGGCTACGAGGTCACCGCTTCCAAGGTCGGACCGTTCATGGAGCGCAAGGACTATGCACGCGAGTTCGTCAAGCACAAGGACAAGAAGTACTTCTTTCTGCTCCTTGACGAGCAGAGCATTCGTGATGTACTGTGGTCGGAGTTGAAGCCCTCTAGCGAGTAGGAGCAGGTCATGGGACGTGGCGGCGGTCAGAGCACTATCAACAGGCTCATCGTATCGTTTGGAAACGAGTGCCACTACTGTGGTGAGCCTTGCAATCGACGGCATGATTCTGCGAAGCAGGCCACCAAGGACCACATTGTTCCTAAGTTCTTCGGCGGAGCAAATCACATGGAGAACTATCTTCTGGCCTGCCGGTCTTGCAACAATGACCGGCAGAACCAGTTGTTTTACTGCGATTGCATGCTGTGCAGTCCCAAGATTATGGCCGCACTCAAGAGCCAGAGCAATATCGACTACGTTTTTGCGGGTCTGATGAGGGCCAGCCGGTACAGGATTCGAAAGGTGCGCAAGCGCTGGATGGTGGTTTCTGGTCCATTTACTAAGACCTTTGCAACATTTGACCAGGCGGTTAACTACGCTTGTTATGGTATGACTTATGAGGAGGCATCCAATGGAGTTTGATAAGTATTTTGCAGACCTTGAGTCGCAGCCGATTACCGGCTATCTGCACTCGGGCGAGCGCATCAATATCCCGCTGATTAGTCACGTGGTGGACAATCTCTACGTTGGTGGTCACGATGCATACGTGGACCTGGGAGACTATTTCTCTCATGTGTTCTCGTTCTATGTGTTTGAGGACCCCTACCGTACCGGCCCCGACACGGTGCACGAGGGCTTCCACATGTATGACTCTCGTGACCATCCGGACCTCGACACGCTGGACGATGCCGTGCCGAAGATTGTCGCGGCTCTAGAGGCCGGTGGAAATGTGCTGGTGCACTGCCAGGCCGGTATTAATCGCAGCAATCTCGCGGCCACCCTCGTACTTCGTGAGTGGAAGGGCTTGACGAGTCGAGAGGCGATTGATATGCTGCGTGAGAAGCGCAGCGAGAACGTGCTCGCCAACCGCACCTTTCTTCACTACCTCATTCGCCTAGACAAGGAGTAACCATGCTTACGCAGTTTACTGATATTTCTCTCAGCCTCATCAAGCATTCTGAGCCCGGCGACTCGGAGCAGGACGGTGGCGAGCAGACCTATACGTTCGATACTTTTCATCGTCTGCCCACCAACTACCTGCCCACTGTTGCTCTTATGTTTGGTGCTGGCAAGGATAAGGTACACATGACCAACGCCAACATGACTCGCTCCGACCTTGTCCGTCTGCGAGACCTGCTAAACGATACGCTGCGGGAGGAGAAGTGAGAAAGATTGACCGAATCATGAGGGGATATACCGTGTTTGTCGCTTTCTTCGTTATCGCTGCACTTCTCGCGGTAGGGTCTTTGGCTTACACCGCCAAGGTCTACAATGAATGCGATGGTCAGGTTGTCAAGAACATGTTTGACATTCCGGTGTGTGTTGAGCGTGGCTGAGTACAAGGTCGTTCAGAAGACTCACAGGGTCAACTTTGAGAACACCATCAACACCCTTGCCAGTTCAGGGTGGCGCGTGGTATCGTTCTCTGTGACGCCGCCAGCGACCATGGCGAGTCCGACCTACAATGCAATCATGATTAAGGAGTAACTATGGCTAAGATGACGATTCTTCGTGGCATCAGTGGTTCTGGTAAGTCTACCTGGGCTCGTCAGCAGAACGACGTGGTTATTTCTCGCGACCAGATTCGCCACGAGACGCTGGGCATTTCGCCCGAGCAGTGGTGGAGTCCTGACGCAAAGCACATGCTGTCCGACTGGGAGGCCAAGGTTACTCGACTGCACGACGCCATGGTGTCTGCTCTGCTCAAGGGCGGTCATGACGTGATTGTGGACAACACTCATATCGAGTGGAAGTTTGTCAAGGCTATGGCTAAGATTGCTTACCGTTACGGTGCCGAGGTCGAGGTCAAGGTTTTTGATGTTCGTGTCGAGGTTGCTATTGCCGCAGACCTGCACCGCAAGAACAAGGGCGGTCGCTACGTGGGCGAGGCGGTCATTCGCAAGCAGCACGAGCGCTTCAAGGCAAATAAGTCCATGCAGTTGGAGCCGGTATTTGCACCGGAGCCGTACAACGGCACTCCCGGCAAGCCCAAGGCATTTCTGTTCGACCTAGATGGTACGACCTACCATATGGCTGGGAAGCGCGGACCTTACGACCACAACGTGGATGTGGATGACCCGGACTCTGTAGTGATTGACGTTATCAACAGGGTCCAGATTGCGTCTTTTTCAGATGAGCCCGACTACATCGCTATTGCGATGAGTGGTCGTGTTGAGGCCACTCGTGAGAAGACCGAGGCTTCTCTAGACCGCGACGATGTTATGTTTGACTATTTGTTCATGCGTGCTGATGGTGACATGCGTCCCGACAATATTGTCAAGGCTGAACTGTTTGACCGTCATGTTCGTGATAATTTCGACGTGCAGTTTGTTCTGGATGACCGTGACCAAGTTGTTGAGACTTGGAGGCGAATGGGACTAAAGTGTCTTCAAGTTCAGCCTGGCGATTTCTAGAAAGAAGGTAATATGGCTAAGGTTTACGCGCCATGGTCGGAAGCACAGGTTGACCACCTGAACGAAATTCAACGCACCGAGTGGTATCCTTCGTACACCTGTGGTGTCGAGACATGTTCTCGTGAACTGATTGCCACGGTCAATGGGTGGATTTGTGTCCTTGGTCATTACACTCAGATTTGGGCGCACGCATGATTATTTATCAGACCGAACACGCAACTTTAGAAAATTCTCATTGGATTTCGCAAAGTTCCTTTGGTACCGCTCATCTCAACGCCACTCTGGATGGGGCAATGTCCGACGCCTCAGCAGAGTTTGCGGATTTAGTTCAAGAATCATTTCTTTGGGACGATAGTGAATACTACAAGATGGAAAAATCCTTGAAATGGAGTATTCAATACTTGCATTTTCATCGTCATACTAACCTGGTACAGCCCAAGAAAGTGTGGCTTGCTAGGTATTGCTTAGTGGATGGTGTACGATGGGAAGCCTTTGCTATCTCTGAGAAAAAGATTGGTGCTTAAATGTTTTGGGTCTTGATGTTTGTCGGAATCATGCTGATTGCATTTTTCCTTTGGGCGTGTCAAGATAAGAGGGATGAACACAATTGACTTTATCCGAGAAACGGCTAAATTTCTAGCCGAGGAACGCCCCGACATCTATACCGTGCCAACGGCAATTAACGATATCACCGAGGTAATGAATCATCTGCGCGACAGCGATGAGGACTTCACGGCGGTATCGTTTTTGTCGTTCATGATGATAAGAATAGTACACGAGAACGGCGTGGAAGAGTATACGCTAAGTCAGAAGATGACCGGCTTAATGTTGGACCTCAAGGACAACGGAGCCATGCCATTCTCCTATACCTACAAGGTACCCGGTCTTCCCAGGCTGGAAGAGACACCCCTTGACGACACCGACGACCAGTGGTAGGGTGTTGTCAACACGTTCGCAGACCGGTCAATTGTGGGTTGACTTTTGGACCGCGTGTTCGGTAGGCTCAAGCGAGTGCGAATAGGCCACCTTCAATCGTAATCAACAGATAGGAACCTTACATGATTCCCCCTCAGAACACGATGACTCAGACCGACACCCTTGAGGGTGAGGAGATTGAGTTTGGTATTGGCGACCCGCGCTGGATGATGCGCGTCAATTCCAAGTTGTATTCTGACGTGACCACCGCCATCATTCGTGAGTATTCTACGAATGCTTACGACGCCAATGTCATGGCTGGTAACCCTGACCCTATCAAGGTCACCCTTCCCAGTGAACTGAATCCCTACTTCACGGTAGAGGACGCCGGTACCGGAATGGACATGTCCACCTTCCGAGAGATTTATACTCAGTTTGGTACGTCCAACAAGCGCAATTCCAATGAGACCAACGGAATGCTTGGTCTGGGCTCCAAGTCCGGTGTGGCCTACACTACTTCCTTTACGGTGACTTCGGTCAAGGACGGCCTCAAGGTCGAGGGCCTGGTCCAGCGCAAGCCCGACTGGTCGATTACGCTCAAGATTATCAAGTCTTCCAAGACCGACGAGCCCAACGGCACCAAGATTGTCATTCCGGTGCACAATGTGCGTGAGTTCGTCTACAAGGCCAACAACTTTTACAAGTTCTGGCTTCCGGGTCGCGTGCTGCTCAATGGCCGCGAGCCTGAGCACTACGTAGGGGAGAAGGTCTTCGACGGCCTGTACTACTCCAACGATTACGACACGTCGTACATCGTCATGGGTAACGTGGCCTACCGCATCAACAACCCCGATGCACTTTTCCGCAATTCTAATCTGTCTCGTATGAGTTTCGTGGCCTACGTGGACAACGGCGACGTGGAGTTCACGCCGTCTCGTGAAGACTTGGAGTACTCCGAGCGCACCAAGGCCACGCTTCAAAAGGTCATCGATGACTTTGAGGCCAAGATTACCAAGGCCGCTCAGGACGCCGTCAACGCGGCCACCACGCATGCCGAGGCATACGTGGCGTGGAAGGAGTGGACCGAGCGCGTCGGTGCCGGTGTGCTCAAGAGCCTGACCTTCAAGGGTGACGAGTTTTCTGCATCCTTCCCCATCATTGGTTACCGTTGGATGAGCACCGAGCACCCGCGCTATTCAGAGCACCGTTCCAAGGGTCACACCGTCAATCACTGGCAGGTTTCACATTCTCCTCAGACCATGTTTGTCGTTGACCATGACATCAATCTGACGGCTCGCCACAAGACCATGGCCAAGGAGGTCGCCAAGAAGAAGGGCTGGACCGCTCACTTTGTCATCTTCACCTCTGCGACCAAGGTCAATTCTCCCTGGATTTCTCAGGAACAGGTCATTACTTGGGAGAAGGTCAAGGAATTGGCTCCCAAGGTCGCACACGGCGGCGGTAGTTGGAATTCTGGTAACACCCGAGTCAAGGGTAGTTGGGATTATGTCACGGTTGACGGATACAAGACCGAGCAGCCGCTGCCTACAGACCCCAATCTCAACGTGTACTGGATTAGCGTTCAGGATTCCAAGAACACCAACGTGAAGGAGATTCTTGCTGGCTTTGACACCAAGGGTGTCGCGGTGCTGGTCCCGGCTAATCGTGAGCCCAAGTTCCGTCGAGAGAACCCGACAGTCAAGCACCTTGTGACTCACTTTTCCAAGAATGTTGTTCAAAATGGTGAAAGTCTGCTTTCGGATGACGCCAAGTTGGTCATGAGTCTGGACTGGTCGTTCACTCGTCGCCTGGAAAGGCTTGACATTGACAAGATTGACGACCCGGACTTTGCCTGGTATCGTGACCTGCTCAAGAAGAAGAGCGCGCTGCTTGCAGATTATCACAAGCACCGTAGCCTTGCGCGTACCCTTGGACTAGGGTATAGTTGGTTCAAGGACTATAACTGCAACTCTTCCGAGCCGACCCTTTTCAGTAAGTATCCTCTGCTGTCTGCGTTGAGTGGCAGCACCCACGATGATGTATATTTGTACATCAATGCTAAGTACGCCGCACTTGTGGCAGAAAGTGAGAACTCTGACGATGAGTAGTTTCAACTATAGCCTGACCACGGGTGCGTCCGTGAACACCGTGACCGCATACCGCCCCGACGGCCCGCAGGCTATTTATCAGGCCAACCAATTCCACCCTCATTGGGTGGCGATTCTGGCGGGCCTACAGGCTGGCGACAGCGAGGTCTGGGACCTGTTCGACGTGGCCGGTGCCATCATGTCTCGATTCCAGACCGTGACCGAGCGCGTGTCGTGGAACGGTACCGACGTGCTTTTTGACGGCAAGGCAATTCACTCGGTCCTTTCCGAGCAGTTGTCTCGCGTCATCCAGAGCGGTGACGTGGACAATTACACCGCCCTGGCCAAGTTCTGGGAGAAGTTGGAGTCAAACCCCAACGAGCACTCCCGTACCCAGGCATACGACTGGCTGGCTTGCCACAAGTTCCAGATTACTCCTGATGGTGATGTGGTCGGCTACAAGGGTGTCCGGCCCACCGATGTGGAGGGTGAGTTTCTCTCTAGTTGGGCATCTCAGGTTGGTGGCCTGCCCTCTGGATATCGAAACGGCACGCCCGTGCCCGAGTTGAGTCAGATTCCTCAGACCTATGGTGACGTTATTACCATGCCTCGTGACGAGGTTCAGCACGACCCTCGCACGGCTTGTAGTCGCGGCCTGCACGTTGCTACTTATGAGTACGCCAAGTCTTACGGCACCGTGCTTGAGGTTCACGTC
This sequence comes from Pouteria glomerata, assembly GCA_035590655.1. Lineage (NCBI taxonomy): Eukaryota > Viridiplantae > Streptophyta > Magnoliopsida > Ericales > Sapotaceae > Pouteria > Pouteria glomerata. Next base: position 130,419 of record JAVXUM010000055.1, read on the forward strand.
AATCCTCGTGACATCGTGTCTGTTCCGACCGATGCTCGCGGCGCGAAGGTCCGAGTTTGGCGATACCTTGTGGCCCAGAACGGTGCCGAGCCCGGTGAGTCTCCGGTTCTTCGTACTGAGAACCAGACCTGGGTGCCGGACGTTTCCTGGCGAGGTTGAGAATCAGCAGAGCGGGTGGTCTAGACAAGGACCACCCGCTCTGCTACACTTGTCCACATGACAAGACAAGACGATTCCAACAGAGTAATTTACAGGGCTTACGTCCGAGACGGTAAGAATATCCACACCGGAGAGGCTCTGCTGTTAGCGTGTCTCGTCCACACCAAGGGCGGTTCACGCAAGGGTTCTGCGATGGCTGACGTTCAGCGCATCATGAAGGACATAAACCTCTGAACAGACGCAAGCGTGGAGAGGACCCGATTGAGTACATTCTCAGGGTCGTGGAGCCAGATTCAAATGATTGTTGGGTCTGGCCCAACGCCAAAGACAAGGATGGCTACGGCATAATCAAGTTGGCTGTAGGCACGGCTCGCGTGCATAGGCTCATGGCTGGTGAGCCAGAGGGTCTAGTCCTTCACAGTTGTGATAATCCTCCTTGTTGCAATCCGGCTCACCTCAGAGTCGGGAGTCATTCAGATAACATCCAGGACCGTAGACAGCGCGGCTGGTTTAGACGGGCGGGTTACTGTCGCAAAGCACTTCATCCAATGTCAGGAAGCAATCTTGGCATCCATAAGAATGGTGACCGGTACTGTAAGGCTTGCCATAAGGTCACCATGAAGAACTATAAGAGAAAACGAGGCCTCACTTGAATTTCAACCAGGGCAATGTGTTTTATATTGCTGACTTCGATGACACGCTAGAGGCCACGGTCACCCTGCCGCTCATCACCCAAATTCAAAAGCAGAATACTCTTCGCAATGGTCGAATTGACCTGTACATCAATTCGTTCGGAGGATATACCCACTTAGTCGAGCACATGATTGAGGTGGTCGAGATTGCCAAGCGCGCCGGTACGGTCGTCAGGACCATTGTTCCAAGCGCCGCATTCTCTTCTGGAAGCATGCTTGCAATTGCAGGCACACCCGGAGAGCGTTATATTGCACGAGACGCTGAGCACCTGATTCACTACGGGTCCACGGGGTCCGTGGAAGAGACGCCGATGCAGATTGACCGATGGTCTGCATTCAAGAAGCGTGGATTTGCCAAGAACATCAAGCACTACAAGAAGTATTCAGAAGTCCCTGGGATTGACTCAGAAATGCTGGACGATGGATTCTTTGTACCGGCCCCGAAGTGCATCAAGTACAAGTTGGCCGACAAGTATATTGAGAAGTTTGATATTGGTGAGAATAGCGGCGGCATGGACATGCTCAGTCCTCTAATGTGATAATCATTTGACATTTTAATTGCACACCCTTAGTATTTATATTGGCTGACAGAGTCATAATTTGTAAATATACGGAGGTGTAAATTACATGGCAAAGGAAGATTACGTAAAGGCTGACCGCGTCCACGAGACGGCTGACGGTAGCGTCATCACCGCTGGTGAGAAGGTAGAGCAGACTGTTCAGGAGACCCCTGACGCTGACACCCGCGCTGCGGCAAACGCTGCTGGTGTGTCAGACCCTGCACACATCGACTATGCAGCGGCTCTTGAGCGCCACCAGTCTCGTCCGGACATTGAGACCCTAGCAGACCGTCGTGCTCGTGAATACGGCAGCGACTTCGACGCTGGTGAGTTCATGCGTCGTACCGCTTACAACGCGGACGGCACCGTCAAGGACGCCCCACGCCCAGGAACCATCCACGGTGATGCTCCAAAGAGCGTTTGAGTCTAATAACTTAACAGAGGAGACCCCCATCAGAAATGATGGGGGTTTCTCTCATTGTGAGACCATTGACAGGTCTAGACCGGGGTCTGTATACTGGTCTAGAACAATCCGAACAAATACAACCGTAAAGGATAATACAATGTTGCACTTGAAGAGCCTGGAATCCGCCGAGAACTTTGTTGCCCGTCAGCAGCAGATGGGCAACGATGTCCGCTGGGACAACTACGACCTAGTCTTTTTCAGGCCCGACCCGCGAGGCCTCACCAATCCCCAGGGAGCCATCCGTCACGGCGTCTATGGATTTGAGAATGTCAGTGTGCCGACCCGAGAGGGATGGCACGTGGATTACCGCAACGTGAAGAAAATCAAGAGGCGAAAGGCATGACAAAATGGTTGCCAATTCCTGGCTATGAATCCTATCTGATTTCTGACTCCGGACAAGTTTGGAGCACGTTTCGTAATAAGATGAGAAAGCAAAGGATTGGCAACCATGGATACAATGTTCTAGAACTCTCTGGTAACGGCTCACTAAGAACTTTCTTGGTTCATCGATTGGTAGTGGAAACTTTCGCTGGACCAATCTTGAGCGGTCAAGAAATTCGACACTTGGACGGTAACAAACAAAACAATCAAGTATCGAACTTAAGGGCTGGAACCTCTTCCGAAAATAAGTTTGACTCTGTACGTCATGGCACACACTTTCAAGCAAGCAAAAAGTTTTGCGCTCAAGGCCACGAGTTTACAGATGAAAACACTGGTGGCTTCGTGAAGCCTCAGGGAGGCAGGCAAAGAACTTGCAAAAGGTGTAAGGCAAATCAAGATGCAAGGAGATATGAAATGAAGAAGGTGAAGAAGAATCGAAGAGGAACTTCTCACTGAACTCGGAATCGACCTCAGTGAATTTGAGTGGCAAGACCTAGGACTTTGCAACCAGACCACTCCGACCAACTATTTCTACGACGACTACGAGTCGTCTTCTGAGACCGCTCAGGTGGTCGATGAGATGTGCTTGTCGTGCCCGGTAATGGCTCAATGCTTGCAGCGCGGTGTAGAAAACGGTGAATGGGGGGTATGGGGCGCGGTATATCTCGTCTATGGCAAGCCCGACAAGAACAAGAATTCACACAAGTCGGAAGAGACATGGCAAAGGGTCCGCGAGGTACTCGGTGGCTGACCTAGATTTTAGTGGTGCAATTCACTTTCTTGAGACGAGGCCGTGGCCCAAGAGACTGAGATACAAGATTACGTTAAGCGATACCGGCCTGGTCATGCAGGTATGGAGACAGAACATCAATATTTTGAACTCCGACGAGAAGTTGGAGTTTGCTCAACTCATCAATCCCTCTTTGGGTGCGGTAGGTAGGCAAGGAATTCCCATCACAATCAATGTCAATGCTGGAAGGGTCGGAGTAATCGATGTCAGAGTCTAAGATTGTTTGGTTGACCGAGGATAGAACATTCGCGGAGGTTGTCTTCGTCGGCGCATATTTCACGATGGTGAGGTATACACGCGGCGGTATCGAGCACGAGGTATTGATTGAAAATGACGAAATTATTGATGGAGGAAGAAAGAGTGACAAGTCCGAGGGCTGACATAGCATGCACCGTGTGCAAGAGGCACAGGGCTAATCTTCGTCCCCGAAAGTCAAAGTTGATGCCGAACATGCCCATGTTTTTGTGCACCGAGTGTGCCGACGCCAAGCGAGAGCCAAGGTTTGCCGTCATCATGGTGGCGAGAGACCCCGAGCAGGGCCTGTCGGCGGTGCGTGACTACATTCGTAACCACAGATATTACGGCGACAAAATTAGGGCTGACGAACTAGTTTAAGTTTGCATTTTTTGCCTTTTGAATTATTACCTCGAAAGCCATATAATGACCACATGGACTTGGCTGCATTGGGACCGGAGTGGGTTGCTCTCATCGGAACAATCTGCGGTGGTGTAGGACTAAAGGTTGCCGAGCATTATCTGGGTCGCAGGAAAGTCAAGATTGATGATGCAACCCAAATCAGAGACGAACTGCGTCTAGAGATAACCGCTCAGCGCGAAGAAATCAAGCAACTTGAATCAGAAGTGAGCAAGTGGCGCGATGAATACTATGCTCTCAAGGAAGAACACATCGCCTTGAGAACCGAATTGACCTTTGCATTGCAAGAAATCAAGCGTAACACCATTGTGGCTGAAACCAAGGTAGAGGAACTACCCGGCCCCTCTGCTTGACAGGCCGAGTCCGATGGACTAGGCTGACCATCCAGTAGATATCGAAGTAAGTAATTAATCCGACTATAATAGTATTATCCTATTGAAGGGGGATATTTATTATGATGGTAAATGAGACTAATCCGGTCATCGAGTTTACCGCCCACGACCGCTGCGACAGGTGCGGAGCGCAGGCGTACACGCTCGCTCAATTAGAGGGTGCGGCAAGTGAACTACTCTTTTGCCTGCATCACCGCAAGGTCAACTATGATGCTCTTCTTGATGCAGGCTGGGAAATCATCGATGACTTTGCTGCTATTGAGGCCCTGACCGACACCAATCCCGTTCCCGTCTGATGCGCTGCTGGATTGCTCATTCCGACGACCTCTATCACACCTCCGTGTTGATGGATGACGAGGACCCCAGTGAGTACGAGATGGAGCCCGGACTGGCGTTTGAGTCTGCGGCTGACATTGTCAGGTATTTTAGGCTCAATGAGCCAGAAGTCACTTCGTTCGGCATTGTACCGGCGGAGATGATGTGGCTAGAGTAAGGTAGTAAATGAAGTTCGAAAAACTAAATGACCTCATTCCCTATGTTGTGGGCGGTAAGTCCAAGGTGTTGAGTATGCATCCCTACAATGCGGTGACACTGAGAATGCCGGGCCGTCACGCCAAGGATACCGTGCCCGAGGGCGGAGACTTTGTTGTCTGTGTAGACGACGAGACCATGGGATGGACCGAGCACCAATTCACGCACTCCGATATTTTCAAGGACTTGCAGGCCAAGAAAGATTCAGAATCTGAAAAGGTCTTGAACAGCCAGAGGTCTTGGAGACTCATGGAGGAATACATGAGCGTAGTAACGGGTTATGACCCCGAGAAGATTGACGTGGAGGCTTACGAACATCTACCGGGCATTCATCCAAAGACTTTCCTTTATGCTGTTCAGTGCTTGGCCGTGGTCGAGCACCGTCGCTACGCCCAGCACGAGGCAAAATTTGGCGGCAGGTACTTGCCAGCCAGGTTTGGTGCTGGTATCGTAGAGGGGCTTTGGACGGCAGCCGACGCCATTGACAAGCAAAGGCGCGGTAGGCCCGGAGTCGAGTGGTTGGAAAAGGACCATGGAGTACCAGACACCACATTTGATTTGATGAACACATGATTAACGATTTAGCAGTTGAGATATTCAGGCGCGTCGGCCTTTCGTGGAAGGTCGGCGGCAAGCAGATTCAACCCGACGAAAAAGATGTCGAGATAGTCCTTGACGCCATTGCATCGAAGTTGTATGATGAGAAGCCTGAGACGACCATCACCACCAACGGTTTGGTCGTGGAGAAGACCCAGCGTGGCGGGTACGATGTCTACGCATACATTGGAACTTATTACTAAGGAGTACACATGGCTACTGTTACATATACCGAGCACAAGAACGTTCGCACCTCTGAGGCCGTCAAGGGTCTGTGGTACGACCAGAACAAGCACAATCTGACCGTTCAGTTGACTTCCGGCGGATACTACACCTATGGTGGCGTTACTCGCCCCATCTTTGAGAGGCTCATCAATGCCTCTTCCATGGGTCGTGAGTTCGCTTCAATCAAGCGCAATCATGGTCCGGGCAAGCGACTTCACGGCGAGAACCTGACGCTGGTTCCCGTTAGCGTCGAGGTCAACGTTCAGAGCAACCGCGCCGGTGCCGCCGGACCTCACATTACCCTTACCAGCAACGGCGAGTCCCGATTCAATCTTGCTCCCGGCGCTTACACGGCTCGCGACCCTCAGGCCCTCGCATCTGCTGCCCAGAGTCGCGTGTTCAATGCCGCGTCTATTCCGGTGCGTCGTCACGTGGTGAACTTCACCATCGAGGGCAGCAACGAGCGTAGTTTTGAGACTCAGGCTCAGAGTGTTGACAAGGCCATAGAGAATCTCGCCGAGGCTCTTTCCGTTGTTGGCCTTACCGCTACCGTCAAGACGGTCGTGACTCACCTTGGGTGATGTTGTAGATATTGCCAATTTGGACGAGTTGGAGCATTCGGTCTTGAATAATGAGACCGTTTTGCTCAAGTTCTGGGCAACGTGGTGCGGTCCGTGCAAGAAGTTTGCTCCACACTACGAGGCTGCCGCCCAAAAGTCTGACGCAATGTTCTTGTCCGTAGATGTTGACGCGGTACCCGAAGTTGCGCTACAGTACAACGTGTCAAGCATCCCGACCGTGCTCTTGTTCAAGGGCGGTGCCCTTGTCGGGCCGATACAGGGACGCACCGCAGTAAAGTTGCTCTCCGAAATCAACTGAAAGGTTTGTCATGAACGACACTCTGATGTTTCTCGGTCACGCCTACCAGGCGTACCGCGCCGTCCAGGACTCCGGCATGTGGGTCATTCAGCCCTACATGGATGTCATTACCGGTCGCATCGAGGCGTTCCTGGCAGACAAAGGAGTAATTTGATGGAACTAGTTCTTGGACTATTCATCCTGCTTTCGGTAATTATTGGCTACAAGTTCTACGAGCAGGGAAAGCGTACCGACGAGGTACAGGCAACCCTCAATAGGGTTGTTGACCAGGACCGCATTGCTCAAGGCACGCTAATTTCCATTTCTAATGGTATTTCAGAAAATCCAGCACAAGATGCCGCCAGGGCTCTTGAAGATATTAGGAGTAAAAGATATGAGTCACGTTGATGATGTTCAGGACCGCATTCGTAAGTATGGTAAGGAGAACAAGGAGATTCCGGCGAGTACTTGGTCTGGTGCCGCCGCCTCGACCCTCAAGTATATTGCATTTGACGAGACGCTCAACCTGAGTAATGACCTTCGAGAACTTATCGAGTCTCTTATTGGTTATGCACCACTTAGCGCTATCAAGAGCGCCATGGCTTATGAGAATCAGATTGAGGCACTCATCAGAAACAGGTGACATTGAGAGGGCCGGTATTCGTACCGGCCCTCTTGTCATGTCCAGACACATGTGCTAGGCTCAAGCCACACACACCGACTAGAGGAGTAGCCATGGCTTTTGTAATTTTCATCCTTGTCGTCATGAGCATCAAGACCTATCTAGAGATTACTGGCCCTCCCAAACCTCCCAGCCGATTTCATCAGGCCTTGTGGGCACAATCGGTGCGTGAGCGAGGTCTTAGTACTGAGAAAGCCGACGAAGAGGCTTATATTATGGGCTGGACATCTCATCGACCCGCACATCTTCAAGCAAGACTAGACAGAAGCCCCGTCTCTCACCTCTTTAAGGAGTCATGATGCAGATTCACCTTTACACCATTCCCAAGCAGAACCGTGAGCGTGCCAAGCGTATCGCCAAGGAGAAGAATCTTTCCTTCTTTTCTCGTGCCAAGGATGGCTGCTCCTGGATTCGCACTAGTCGCTTTGTCCTCACCAACTGCGATTGCGACATGAAGAAGTGAACGTCACCAGGCATGAGGCATATGAGGCCTCGCAGCGTCTCTGGAAGGCTCTCCCAATTGGTCTGGGCGAGGACTTCAACATGATTGTTTCTCGTCTAGAAGAGTTGGAGCGCAGTGCAAACCTTCCTTAGCGAGCCTGGCATGTATGCCAGTGCTGATGTACTGGACAACAAAAGGTTACAAAAGCAATTCCTTGAGGGTTGGCAAATCCTCAACGCTATTTCGATTACGCCCAATGGCGGCGGTAGTCGAGTAGACAACAAGGTTCCATTTGCATCAAACCACCCCGCCACCAACATGTGGCGGGGCCATGAGTACGCACTTAACGGTTACTTGATGTGTGTGCGTCAGGTTCTAATTGGCCGAGAGATTGAGGTCAAGTTGTTGACTAACAAAATTGAAGCCACCATGGACGCCAACGACTGGTACCACAACACAGGCCTGCCAGGCTGGTACAAGGACCCCACACAGCGTCACAAAATTCAAGTGACTCATCGGGCCAGTCTCTTTAAGAAGTTGCCCGAGCACTATCCTGACTATGCCTGTGAGTCCATCTTGGTTGACACCTACCCCGAACTTTTTGTATGCTGTCCCGGAAAGCACCAGCCGTACTACTATCCAACACATGTGGAGGAATCTTGAGTCCTGACGACCTGCCGGTCGGGTCTATTTGTGCCTATGGCCACCTGGCTAACGGAGTTACCGTGCGCAAGTACGAGGACGGACATTGGCGCTTGACCCACACCGGCCCATGGGGTAAGGTGTTGACCGGAGATGACCTGAGGGGTTGGACTCTGCTGTACAATCCAGACGTGTATCGGAGGTAGTTATGTCGGATTTACTGTTCCGTGCTAATATCGCACTTGCAGCCATCTGTACGATTCTACTAATCATCGTAGTTTCTTTCGGGGGGCCAATCCCAGCCCTCGCAGTCCCTTCGGTTGTTCTTGGTGCTTCCGCATATCAGGCTGTCGTGCTCAGGCCTAAGGGTCAGTTTGCCATTGAGCGAGCACGTAAGAAGGAATTGTCTCTTGCTCAAAAGGAAGTTGATGAGTTCAACGCCTACACCAAGGAACTTGAGCGAGACTATTGCTCCGTTTGGGCTACCCGCCTGCTAGAAGCCAAGATGGTCGAGGCCGGTAGCCTCAAGTCAGAGGAAATGAGTGTCTGCGATAATGTCTATTGTGCAGACTGCAATAAGACCAAGAAGATAATTGCTGACAACGCTAGGGCTTTGGCTTATGTCAGGGAATTTAATGCTAAGGACGGCAACTACGACGAGTACAAGAAGCCTACCCAAAACTATCTAGACGTTCTTCACGAGAACGCCGAAGCCAACTACAAGGCCATTGAGCAGTACAAGCGCGTCATGGAAAAGTACGACCGTAGGATTAACGACACCTGCTATATCCTTACTCGTGGTTCGAATAAAGAAATTGTTCGTGTAACTTCACACAAATGGGAAACTTTAGCCACCGGGTCTGGATATATCAGAAAGAAGTGCAAGATGTGTAATAAGGATTATGCCGGTGCCGACTTCTGACCGTTCAGGGGTAGTTCCTGAGTTTAGGGGAGAATATTACTTTCTCTCCAACTACCATACCGCGCCATTTGTGTGGCGTAATCAGGAGTTTCAGTCTGGCGAGCAGGCTTTTGCCTATGCCAAGACTCATTATGCTCCCAGTGACAGGCAAGAAATCTTTCAGAGAAACATTCTTTCCGCTAAGACTCCTGGTGATGCCAAGAGATTTGGTCGGGCGGTACCGATTGATGTCAATGCCTGGGACAACAACAAGGTAATGTACATGAGACAAATTGTGCATGCCAAGTTTGCTACCGGCGAGGGTAATCTTGTAGGTCAGTTGCTCAACACCGGCGCTAAGATGCTGGTAGAGGGAAACACCTGGGGCGACACGTGGTGGGGAAGATGTAAGAACGAAAACGGAGTTTGGGTGGGATTGAATACGCTCGGGGTTATCCTCATGGAGGAAAGAGGGTATTGGCTCTACTCGAATTTTGAGGATAAAGTGTGAGTATTGATTTGGCCTGGGCTGCCGGATTCTTTGATGGAGAGGGAACTTTCCAAATCGTTAAAGATGACCGCAGTGGAGGGAAGTATTACGCAAGAATGCGAATTGGAAACACTCATAAAGGCTCAATTGAAAAATTTACTGAAATAATGGGCCTTGGCAACATTGTTCGAGAAGACAGTCCGGCCAAAAATGCAAACTTTAAACAGTACAGGTGGTCAACTAGCGGGCAGAACGCAGTTAATTGTGCTAAGGGGTTGCACCCATATTTGGTGGTAAAAAAGCATGAATGTGAAATCTTGCTGCGGTGGGAGCCATTGATTGCAAACGGAAGAAATATATTCTTAGACGAGATTAACATTGCCACCAGACATCAATTGTATTTAGACATGAAGGATGCCCGAGCCAGGTATTTAACCAGAATTGGAGATAAGAAATGAAAAAGGACGAACTAGAGCGAGCATATCCTCAGCCCGGCGAGCAAATTGCCGTGGCCGGTATTGGTATTTTTACCCTGGGCCTGACATTCAGCATGCTCAGGAGTGCCTACAAGCGTGACTTTACTGCTGCGACCTTCAAGGCTGTGTGGCTGGGCAACATCAGTCGCAACTTTGAGGCCGATATTAATCGTCGTTTGAGTCGCACCTCGGCCAATCCAAAGGTCAGTAATATTTCGGACTCAATCGATATGCTGGAAAGGCGCATCAAGGAACGCCAGGCGCAGCGACGAGGACGCTGAGGTCTAGACCAGGGTTGTTGTTCTGGTCGTGGTCGTGTACCGTGTGACTCACACCAAACGAAAGGGATGTCATGACCAACAACCTCAGCGAGATTGCTACTCAGGCTCGTACGCTCATGAATCAGCACGGCGTGGGTCGTCTTCCCTTTGAGTTTGACCGAGCCAAGCGCCGTATTGCGGCCATGCATTATCGTGATGTTGACGGAGTCTGCATTCCCGTCAAGATTACCCTTTCGCAGCATTTTGCTACTGGCATGACCAAGGCTGAGATTGAGCAGACTCTACTTCACGAGATTGCTCACGCGCTGACGCCCGGTCACGGTCATGACCGCGTGTGGCTGGCCAAGGCTCGCTCCATTGGCTACAAGGGTGGCCGATGTGGTAGTGTCAAGAACACTGTCGAGCCTCTCTGGAAGGCGACGTGTCCCTCGTGTGGGCGTAGCAATGGTCAGCACCGCGCCCCGCTGCGCGTTACCGCGTGCGCTGCTCCCGACTGCAAGCACAAGCCCATTGGTGAGCGCATCTTTGACTGGTACAAGAATGGCGAACTGGTTGCAGACCGAGACATGCCTGCACGCTACTACGCTGCGCTCAACCGATTTCTTCTCAGCGAGGCCTTCTCAAAGGTTGGTTAGTGTGGTACTGTCTCACACATGAAGACCATTGATAGCAACGGCAACATCATCGACAAGCCCTACGGGGTGAGTCGTTGGTCTAGTCCTCGCGTGCGTCCTTGTACGCACGAAGACTGCTCAAATGCGGCGGTAGTTCTATCGTCGCACGACGGACACGCTCACAATTGTTGCAACGAACATGAAGGAGAATGATGTTCACTCTTTTCTACACCCTGGCGTGGCTGTTCACAGCGGCAAGCCTATATCCGGCATACGTCTGCATGCGAAACATGAATGCAAACCCACATCGTTCTCTACGGGCCGTTTATGCTATGGTGGTATTGTATATCATCAGTGGAATTTTTCTTTGTCTGGCGGTAGGATTCTACTCTTGACTCTGCGGTAGCAATGCCGTAGACTGACGCCACACCAACCGAGAGGAAGCATCATGATTGAGTTCACCGTGGGCGACACCGTGGTCTACAATGGTTCACCGTGTCTGGTTCGTAGTCAGGACGGCCTGGTGTTTGTCGTCATGGACGTGCACGGCGAGTATCACCGCATTACCCGTGACGACGTTGCGAGCGTGTACATTGATTAATCTTAGACACAATATGGACTATGTAAACCGCTATGATATTGGTGCTGAGCAAATGTTTGGCCTCGGAGCCATTTCGGTCGGCACGACGGTAGTCTCAACCTTACTTTTAAGTCTTTCTTTTGGATTTTTCGGCCTGCTGGGTCTTCTTCCTGCCGCCGCTTTTATTAGTTTTTACACTTCTGGAAACAAGTTTCGTATGGTTCATCAGGAGGCGGCAGCCTGGGACGACTATCGCGCCCTTTCTCCTGCTTCTCGCAAGGCCCTGAACATTACGCCCAAGTATCTTCGTTCTATCCCAGCCGGTGAAGATTGGGATAGGTTGCGTACCGACTTGAAGGTGCTGCTAAATACCGAGCAGAACGCTCTCAGGGAGAAGGAACTACTTTCTGGACGTACCGGCCAGACATTTCAGACCATTGACAACTTGATTGAGGGTGCCAAGAGCGACCTCAAGACCCTGAGTGCAATTAGAAAGGACATGACGTGAAGGTCAACGACTATATTGCTCACGAGACTGAGCGACAGTCTGGTACGTTTGCTGAGGCTGTGGGAATGTACCGCGCCTGGAACTTCATGCAGGACCAATATTCCAAGCGCCGAGTTCTAGAAGACCAGACCCTGATTACTTGCGTTACGCACATCAATGGACTCACCGAGTACCGAAAGGTACCGGCGGTCTTCAATCAGGGCATGCCTGCTGTTCCTGCTCAGAATGTTCCTATTGCCATGTACGCTCTGGGTCGTGCATTGAGCGGCCTTCTTGTTGCTGACTACACCAACGACCAGGCCAACTACTTCACACGTGAGTTTCTTGAGATTCATCCATTTGCCGATGGTAATGGCCGAGTCGGTAGTCTTCTGTGGAACTACATGATGGATACGATTTATGACCCAGAGCCCATGCCTTATTTCTTCGGAGATAACTGAGGGTTGTGTGGGCCTCGCACGTGTGATAGTGTGAGGCCCACACCAATTGAAGGAGAAAAACAACATGAATGTCAACATGGATGCTACCGACGCCGGTAACTACCACGTCGAGCCTGAGGGCAATCTTTTTGTCTATTACTATTCTCCTCACTACGGAGCCAACTCTCTCCATGAGGATTCCGTTGTTCTACTCAAGAGTACCTTTGTCAGCCTAGACACGCTGATTCGTCTGGCTGGCGACCACAAGGGCCGTAGGCTGGGTAGGTCGTAATGGCTAAGACTCTTGATGA
>JAVXUM010000068.1:0-10730 GCA_035590655.1 Pouteria glomerata
AAACTTTGAATGGCCATAACTTTTCGCTCGAGTGTCCAATTAAGGTCAATTTTTTTTATTCCATGTATTTTTTTGAGATCTGTGCGACTAAACTGATTTAGTAGACAAAATAAAAAAAATACCGACGCCAAAATTGCGCGTGGCCATAACTTTCTGCCTGTGTGTCCGATTTAGGTGATTTCTGCTCTGTTCTTTCGATTTTTTTTTCAGTTTAGTCACAAATATTTTGAAAAAATACACGAAATCAATAAAAGATTGTATTAAATCGGGCACCCGGGCAAAATGTCTTGGCCGCGTGCAGTTTTGCTGCGAGATTTTTGTTTTGGTTCTTTCTACTTTTTTCTATTTGATCACGTAGATCTAGAAAAAATTCATGAAATCAAAAAAAAATTTGCATAAATCGGACTCCTAGGCTAAAAATTATTGCCGTGCGAAATTTTGTTTGGTCGCTTTAGTTAAGCTCGTATCCCGAAAACTTTGAATGGCCATAACTTTTCGCTCGAGTGTCCAATTAAGGTCAATTTTTTTATTCCATGTATTTTTTTGAGATCTGTGCGACTAAACTGATTTAGTAGACAAAATAAAAAAATACCGACGTCAAAATTGCACGTGGCCATAACTTTTTGCCTGTGTGTCCGATTTAGGTGATTTCTGCTCTGTTTTTTCGATTTTTTTTTCAGTTTAGTCACAAAGATTTTGAAAAAATACACGAAATCAATAAAAGATTGTATTAAATCGGGCGCCGGGCAAAATGTCTTGGCCGCGAGCAGTTTTGCTGCGGGATTTTTATTTTGGTTTTTTCTACTTTTTTCTATTTGGTCACGTAGATCTTGAAAAAATTCATGAAATCAAAAAAAATTTTGCGTAAATCGGACTCACGAGCTGAAAGTTATGGCCGTGCGAAGTTTTATTTGGTCGCTTTAGTTAAGCTTTATACCCCGAAAATTTTGAATTGCCATAACTTTTCACTCGGGCGTCCGATTTAGGTGAATTTTTTTTTTATTCCATGTATTTTCTCGAGATCAATGCGACCAAAATGAAAAAATCCAAAAAATTCAAAAAAAATATCGGTGCCAAAACTACGCGCGGCCATTTGTTTATGCCTGTGTGTCCGTTTTAGGTGATTTCTGCTTTGTTTTTCTGATTTTTTTTAGTTTAGTCACATAGATTTCAAAAAAAATACTTGAAATCAATAAAAAACTAGATTAAATCAGACACCCAAGCATAATGACTTGGCCGCGTGAACTTTTGCTGTGAAATTTTTGTTTTAGTATTTTTCTATTTTTTTTTTTGTTTGATAACGTAGATCTCGAAAAATTCGTGAAATCAAAAAAAGTTTGCACTCGGGTGTCTAATTTAGGTGAATTATTTTTTGATTCCACATATTTTTTCGAGATCTATACGACCAAACTGAAAAAATCTAAAAAAACTAACAAAAAACTACCGGCGTCAAAATTGCGCGCGGCCATAATTTTATGCCTGTGTGTCTGATTTAGGTGATTTCTGCTCTATTTTCTCAATTTTTTTCAGTTTAGTCACATAGATTTCGAAAAAATACACGAAATCGACAAAAAATTAGACTAAATCGGACACCCGAGTAGAATGTCTTGGTAGCGCGATGTTTTGCTATGAAATTTTTATTTTTAATTTTTATACTTTTTTCTGTTTAGTCACGTAGATCTCGAAAAAATTCGCGAAATCAAAATAAAATTTACGTAAATCGGACTCCCAGGCTAAAAGTTATGGCCGTGCGAAATTTTGTTTGGTCGCTTTAGTTATACCACAAAAACTTTAAATAGCTATAACGTTTCGCTCGCATGTCCGATTTCGGTGAATTTTTTCTGATTCAATGTATTTTTTCGAGATCTTTGCGACTAAACTTAAATAATTGAAAAAACAAAAAAAAAATCGGCGCCAAAACTTCGATGTTTTAGTTTTTTCCACATTTTTCTATTTGGTCACGTATATCTCGAAAAAGTTCGTCAAATAAAAAACAATTTGAGTAAATCGGACTGCCGGGCTGAAAATTATAGCCGCGCGAAGTTTTGTTCGGTCCCTTTAGTTAACCTTTGTATCCCGAAAACTTTGAATGGCCATAACTTTTCGCTCGGGTGTCCGATTTGGGTCATTTTTTTTTATTCCGTGTATTTTTTCGAGATCTGTGCGACTAAACTGATTTAATAGATAAAATAAAAAAAATATCGGCGCCAAACTGCGCACGGCCATAACTTTCTGCCTGTGTGTCTGATTTAGGTGATTTCTGCTCTTTTTTTTTTCAGTTTAGTCACAAAGATCTTGAAAAAATACACAAAATCAATAAAAAATTGGATTAAATCGGACACCCGGGCAGAATGTCTTGGCCGCGACCAGTTTTGCTTAGGTTTCTTTTTTGTTTTGTTTTGTGCATGGTCACGTTGATCTCGAAAAAATACGTGAAACCAAAAAAAATTTGCGTAAATCAAACTCCCGGGCCGAAAGTTATGGTCGTGCGAAATTTTGTTTGGTCGCTTTAGTTCAGCTTTATACCCCGAAAAATTTGAATGGCCCTAAATTTTCGCTCAGGTGTCCGATTTAGGTTAATTTTTTTTTTATTCCATGTATTTTCTCGAGATCTAGGCCACCAAACTAAAAAAATCTGAAAAAATTCAAAAAAAAATATCGGTGCCAAAATAGCGCGCGACCATAACTTTATGCCTGTGTGTCCGATTTTGGAGATTTCAGCCCTGATTTTTCGATCTTTTTCAGTTTAGTCACATATATTTCAAAAAAATACACGAATTCTATACAAAATTTGATTAAATCGGGTACCCAGTCTTGGCCACGCGAAGTTTTGCGGCGGAATTTTTATTTTGGTTTTTTTTTTTTTCTGTTCGGCCATGTTTATCTCGAAAAATACGGGAAATCAAACAAAAATTTGCCTAAATCGGATTCCCGGGGTAAAAGTTATGGCCGTACAAAGTTTTGTTTGGTCACCTTAGTTAAGCTTTATACCTCGAAAACTTTGAATTGCCATAACTTTTCGCTCGGGTGTCCAATTTAGGAGAAGTTTTTTGATTCTATGTATTTTTTTGAGATCTATGCGACTAAACTTAAATAATAGAAAAAACCAAAAAAAAAATATTGGCGCCAAAATTTCACGCAGCCATAACTTTCTGCCTGTGTGTTCGATTTAGGTGATTTTTGCCCTATTTTTTCGATTTTTTTTCAGTTTAGCCACATAGATCTTTAAAAAATACACGAACTCAATAAAAAATTGGATAAAATCGGACACCCGGGCAGAATGTCTTGGCCCACGCAGTTTTGCTGCAAAATTTTTGTTTTTGTTTTTAAAACTTTTTTCCGTTTGGCCACATAGATCTCGAAAAAATTCGTGAAATCAAAAAAATTTTTGAGTAAATCGGACTCCGGGACTGAAAGTTATGGTCGTGCGAAGTTTTGTTTGGTCGCTTTAGTTAAGCTTTATACCCCGAAAACTTTGAATGGCCATAACCTTTCGCTCGGGTGTCCGATTTAGGTGAATTTTTTTTGATTCCATGTTTTTTCTCGAGATCTATGCGACCAAATTGAAAAAATCTGGAAAAATAGAATAAAAATATTGACGCCAAAATAGCGCGCGGCCATAACTTTATGCCTGTATGTCCGATTTTGGTGATTTCAGCCCTATTTTTTTTTATCTTTTTCAGTTTAGTCACATATATTTCAAAAAAATACACAAATTCTATAAAAAGTAAGATTAAATCGGGTACCCTGGCAAAATGTCTTGGCCGCGCGAAATTTTGCTGCGGAATTTTTGTTTTGGTTTTCTCCATTTTTTTCTGTTTGGCCACGTTAATCCCGAAAAAATAGGGGAAATCAAACAAAAATTTGCCTAAATCGGACTCCAGGGCTAAAAGTTATGGCTGTACAAAGTTTTGTTTGGTCGCCTTAGTTAAGCTTTATACCCCGAAAACTTTGAATGGCCATAACGTTTTGCTCAGGTGTCCAATTTGGGTAAAGTTTTTTTGATTCTATGTATTTTTTTGAGATCTACGCGACTAAACTTGAATAATAGAAAAAACCAAAAAAAATAAAATATCGGCGCCAAAATTTCACGCAGCCATAACTTTCTGCCTGTGTCCGATTTACGTGATTTTTGCTCTGTTTTTTCTATTTTTTTCAGTTTAGTCACATAGATCTTGAAAAAATGCACGAAATCGATAAAAAATTGGATGAAATCGAACACCCGGGCAGAATGTCTTGGCCGCACGTAGTTTGGCTGCGGAATTTTTGTTTTGGTTTTTTCTACTTTTTCTGTATGGTCACCTAGATCTCAAAAAAATTCGTGAAATCAAAACAAAATTTGAGCAAATCGGACTCCCGAGCTGAAAGTTATGGCCGCGCGAAGTTTTTTTTGGTCGCTTTAGTTAAACTTTATACCCCGAAAATTTTGAATGGCCATAACATTTTGCTCGGGTGTCCAATTTAGGTGAATTTTTTTTTTATTCCATGTATTTTCTCGAGATCTATGCGGCAAAATGAAAAAATCCAAAAAAACTAAAAAAAAATTGGCATCAAAACTACGCGCGGCCATAACTTTATGCCTGTGTGTCCGATTTAGGTGATTTCGGCTCTGTTTTTTCGATTTTTTTCAGTTTAGTCACATAGATTTCAAAAAAATACACGAAATCAATAAAAAAACTAGATTAAATCGAGCACCCAGGCAGAATGTCTTGACTGCGTGAAGTTTTGCGGCAGAATTTTTGTTTTGGTTTTTTCTACTTTTTTGAATTTGGTCACGTCGATCTCGAAAAAATTCGTGAAATCAAAAAAAAATTTACACTCGGGTGTCTGATTTAGGTGACTTCTCTTTTTATTCCGTGTATTTTCTCGAGATCTATACGACCAAACTGAAAAAATCTGAAAAAACTAAAAAAAAATATCGACCTCAAAACTGCGCACGGCCACAATTTTATGCCTGTGTGTCCAATTTAGGAGATTTCTGTTCTGTTTTTTCAATTTTTTTCAGTTTAGTCACATATATTTTGAAAAAATACATGAAATCAACAAAAAATTAGACTAAATTGAACACCCGGGGGGAATGTCTAGGCCGCACGAAGTTTTGCTGCGAAATTTTTGTTTTGGTTTTTTCTACTTTTTTTTGTTTGGTCACGTAGATCTTGAAAACATTCGTGAAATCAAAAATAAATTTGTGTAAATCAGACTCCCGAGCTAAATGTTATGGCCGTACAAAGTTTTATTTGGTCGCCTTAGTTAATCTTTATACCCCAAAAACTTTGAATGGCCATAACTTTTTGCTCGGGTGTCCGATTTAGGTGAATTTTTTTTTATTCCATGTATTTTTTCGAGATCTTTGCGACTAAACTTAAATAATTGAAAAACCAAAAAAAAAATATCGGCGCCAAAACTGTGCGCGGCCATAACTTTCTGCCTATGTGTCTGAGTTAGGTGATTTCTGCTCTGTTCTTTCAGTTTTTTTTTTTTTTTTCAGTTTAGTCACGAAGATTTTGAAAAAATGCACGAAATCAATAAAAAATTAAATTAAATCGGGCACCCAGGCAAAATGTCTTGGCTGCAGGATTTTTTTTTGGTTTTTTCTACTTTTTTCTGTTTGGTCACGTAGATCTCGAAAAAATTCGTGAATTAAAAAAAAAAATTTGCATAAATGGACTCCCGGGCTAAAAGTTATGGCCGTGCGAAATTTTGTTTGGTCGCTTTAGTTAAGCTTTGTATCCCGAAAACTTTGAATGGCCATAACTTTTCGCTCGAGTATCCGATTAAGGTCATTTTTTTTATTCCATGTATTTTCTCGAGATTTGTGCGACTAAACTGATTTAGTAGACAAAATAAAAAAAAAATACCGATGCCAAAATTACGCATGGCCATAACTTACTACCTGTGTGTCCAATTTAGGTGATTTCTGCTCTGTTTTCTCGATCTTTTTCAATTTAGTTACATAGATTTCGAAAAAATACACGAATTCTATAAAAAATTAGATTAAATCGGACACCCAGGCAGAATGTCTAGGCTGCGCGAAGTTTTGCTGCGGAATTTTTATTTTGGTTTTTTCTATTTTTTCTGTTTGGTCACGTAGATCTCGAAAAAATACAGGAAATCAAAAAAATATTTTGCCTAAATCGGACTCCCGGGCCAAAAGTTATGGCCGTACAAAGTTTTGTTTGGTCGCCTTAGTTAAGCTTTATACCCCGAAAACTTTGAATGTTCATAACTTTTCGCTCGAGTGTCCGATTTAGGTGAATTTTTTTTGATTCTATGTATTTTTTCGAGATCTATGCGACAAAACTTAAATAATTGAAAAAACCAAAAAAAAAAAATCGGCGCCAAAATTGCGTACAACCATAACTTTTTGCCTGTGTGTCTGATTTAGGTGATCTTTGCTATATTTTTTTGGTTTTTTTTAGTTTAGTCACATAGATCTTAAAAAAATACATGAAATCGATAAAAAATTGGATAAAATCGGACACCCGGGTAGAATGTCTTGGCCGCGCGCAGTTTTGCTGTGGAATTTTTGTTTTGGTTTTTCTTTACTTTTTTCTGTTTGGTCACGTAGATCTCGAAAAAATTCGTGAAATCAAAAAAAAATTTGCGTAAGCCGAACTCCCGGGTTGAAAGTTATGGCCGTGCGAAGTTTTGTTTGGTCGCTTCTGTTAAGCTTTATACCCCGAAAATTTTGAATGGCCATAACTTTTCACTCAGGTATCCGATTTAGGTGAATATTTGTTTTATTCCATGTATTTTCTTGCGATCTATGCGACCAAATCGAAAAAATCTGAAGGAATCAAAAAAAAAATATCGGTGTCAAAACAGCGCGCGGCCATAACTTTATGCCTGTGTTTTGGATTTAAGTGATTTCTGCTCTATTTTTTCAATTTCTTATTAGTTTAGTCACATAGATTTCAAAAAAATGCACGAAATCAATAGAGAACTAGATTAAATCGGACACCTAGGCAGAATGTCTTGGCCGCGTGAAGTTTTGCTGTGCAATTTTTGTTTTAGTTTTTTCTACTTTTTTCTGTTTGACAACCTAGATCTCGAAAAAATTCGTGAAATCAAAAAAAATTTTGCGCTCGGGTGTCTGATTTAGGTGAATTATTTTCTGATTCCATGTATTTTCTCGAGATCTATACGACCAAATTGAAAAAATCTAAAAAAACTAAAAAAAAAACATCGACATCAAAACTGCGCGTGGCAATAATTTTGTGTCCGTGTGTCTGATTTGGGTGATTTCTGCTCTATTTTCTCAATTTTTTTCGGTTTGGTCGCATAGATTTCGAAAAAAATACACGAAATCGATAGAAAATTAGATTAAATTGGACACCGGAGCAGAATGTCTTGGTCGCGCGAAGTTTTGCTGCGGAATTTTTGTTTTTAATTTTTCTACTTTTCTCTATTTAGTCACGTAGATCTCGAAAAAATTCGCAAAACCAAAATAAAATTTGCATAAATCGGACTCCCGGGCTAAAAGTTATGGCCGTGCGAAATTTTGTTTGGTCACTTTAGTTATACCCGAAAACTTTGAATAGCTATAACTTTTCGCTCGGGTGTCCGATTTAGGTTAATTTTTTTTTTATTCCATGCATTTTTTCATGATCTATGTGACTAAATTGAAAAAATAAAAAAAAAAAACCCAAAAACAAATCAGCCCCAAAACTGTGCACAGCCAGAACGTTCTGCCCGCGTGTCCGATTTAGGTGATATCTACTTAGTTTTTTCATTTTTTCCAATTTAGTCACATAGAGCTCGAAAAAAATACACGAAATAAAAAAGAAATTTGACCAGATTGAACACCCGGGCAGAAAGTTATGGCTACGCGCTGTTTTGCTATCGAAATTTTTATTAAGGTTTTTTTTATTTTTTTCTATTTGGTCACGTAAATCTCAAAAAAATACAAGAAACAAAAAAATAATTGCCTAAATTGGACTCCCGGGCTAAAATTTATGGACGTACAAAGTTTTGTTTGGTCGCCTTAGTTAAGCTTTAAACCCTGAAAACTTTGAATGGCCATAACGTTTCGCTCGGATGTCCGATTAGGTGAATTTTTTCTGATTCCATGTATTTTTTTCGAGATTTTTGCCACTAAACTTAAATAATTGAAAAAACAAAAAAAACAATCGGCGCCAAAACTGCACTGTTTTGGTTTTTTCTACTTTTTTCTATTTGGTCAAGTAGATCTCGAAAAAGTTCCTGAAATCAAAAAAAAATTTGCGTAAATCGAACTGCCGAGCTGAAAATTATAGCCGTGCGAAGTTTTATTTGGTCCATTTAGTTAACCTTTGTATCCCGAAAACTTTGAATGGCCATAACTTTTCGCTCGGGTGTCAGATTTAGGTTATTTTTTTTTCTCCCATGTATTGTTTCGAGATCTGTGCGACCAAACTAATTTAATAGATAGAATAAAAAAAAATATCGGCGCCAAACTGCGCGCAGCCATAACTTTCTGCCTGTGTGTCTGATTTAGGTGATTTCTGCTCTTTTTTTGAGTTTTTTTTTTCAGTGTAGTCACATGGATCTCAAAAAAATACATAAAATCAATAAAAAAATTGGATTAAATCGGACACCCGGGCAGAACATCTCAGCCGCGCACAGTTTTGCCGCAAAATTTTTGTTCTGGTTTTTTTTTTCTGTTTGGTCACGTAGATCTCGAAAAAATACGTTAAACCAGAAAAAAAAATTGCGTAAATCAGACTCCCGGGCTGAAAGTTATGGCCGTGGGAAGTTTTGTTTGGTCACTTTAGTTCAGCTTTATACCCTGAAAACTTTGAATGGCCATAACCTTTCGCTCGGGTGCCCGATTTAGGTCAATTTTTTTTTATTCCATGTATTTTCTCGAGATCTATATGACCAAACTAAAAAAATCTGAAAAAATAAAAAAAAAATGTTGACGCCAAAATAGCGTGTGGCTATAACTTTATGCCTATGTGTCTGATTTAGGTGATTTCTACCCTGTTTTTTTTTATCTTTTTCAGTTTAGTCACATATATTTCAAAAAAATACACGAATTCTATAAAAAAATTGGATTGAAACGGGTACCTAGGCAGAATGTCTTGGCCGCGCGAAGTTTTGCAGCGAAATTTTTGTTTTGGTTTTTTCTATTTGGCCACGTAGATCTCGAAAAAATACGAGAAATCAAACAAAAATTTGCCTAAATCGGACTCCCGGGCTAAAAGTTATAGCCGTACAAAGTTTTGTTTGGTCGCCTTATTTAAGCTTTATACCCCGAAAACTTTGAATGGCCATAACTTTTCGCTTAGGTGTCCAATTTAGGTGAAGTTTTTTTGATTCTATGTATTTTTTCAAAATCTATGCCACTAAACTTAAATAATAGAAAAAAATCGAAAAAAAAATATCAGTGCCAAAATTTCACGTAGCCATAACTTTCTGCCTGTGTGTCCAATTTAGGTGATTTTTGCTCTGTTTTTTCGGTTTTTCTCAATTTAGTCACATAGATCTTGAAAAAATACAAATAATTGATAAAAAAATTGGATGAAATGGGACACCCGGGCAGAATGTCTTGGCCGCGCGTAGTTTTGTTGCGGAATTTTTGTTTGTTTTTTTTTATTTTTTCTGTTTGGTCACATAGATCTCGAAAAAATTCATGAAATCAAAAAAAAATTTGAGTAAATTGGACTATCGGGCTGAAAGTTATGGCCGTGCGAAGCTTTGTTTGGTCGCTTTAGTTAAGATTTATACCCCGAAAATTTTGAATGGCCATAACTTTTTGCTCGGGTGTTCGATTTAGGTGTATTTTTTTTATTCCATGTATTTTCTCAAGATCTATGCGACCAAATGAAAAAATCCGAAAAACCAAAAAAAAATTGGCGTCAAAACTGCGGGCGGCCATAACTTTATGCCTGTGTGTCCGATTTAAGTGATTTCGGCTCTATTTTTTTGATTTTTTTCAGTCTAGTCACATAGATTTCGAAAAAATACACGAAATCAATAAAAAAACTAGATTAAATCGGGCACCCAGGCAGAATGTATTGATCGCGTGAAGTTTTGCTGCAGAATTTTTATTTTGGTTTTATCTACTTTTTTCAGTTTGGTCACGTCGATCTCGAAAAAATTCGTGAAATCAAAAAAACATTTGCGCTCGGGTGTCTGATTTAGGTGAATTTTTTTTTATTCCGTGTATTTTTTTGAGATCTATAGGACCAAACTGAAAAAATCTGAAAAAAACTAAAAAAAAATATCGGCGTCAAAATTGTGCGTGGGCATAATGTTATGCCTGTGTGTCCAATTTAGGTGATTTCTGCTCTGTTTTTTCAATTTTTTTCAGTTTAGTCACGCAGATTTAAAAAAAATACACGAAATCAATAAAAAGTTAGATTAAATCGGACACTCGGGCAGAATGTTTTGGTCGCGCGAAGTTTTGTTGCGGAATTTTTGTTTTGGTTTTTTCTACTTTTTTCTTTCAGGTCACGTAGATATCAAAAAAATTTGTGAAATGAAAAAAAAAAATTTGTGTAAATCGGACTCCCGGGCTGAAAGTTATGGCCATGCGAAGTTTTGTTTGGTCGCTTTAGTTAAGTTTTATACCCCCGAAAACATTGAATAGCTATAACTTTTTCGCTCGGGTGCCCGACTTTGGTTAATTTTTTTTTTTTTATTCCATGTATTTTTTCGTGATCTAAGCGACTAAATTGAAAAAATAAAAAAAAAACCCAAAAAAAAAAATCAGCCCCAAAACTACGCGCAGCCATAACTTTCTGCTT
>JAVXUM010000076.1:0-10730 GCA_035590655.1 Pouteria glomerata
TCCATGTTTGGAACACCTTCTAAGTTTGACTTCTCATGTTTGGAAATATCTTGAACAGCATCCCATTGTTTCTCCTTGTAATTTCCTTGCTCAACAATTGGACTTAGCTCCCCATCGTCCTTTGGGCCTTCTTGTGCAATTTTAGTATTGTTTGTATCAGTCAAGCTCATCCACAGCTAAAAGTTTATCCCGCAAGGGATTAGCACTAGGACCAGAACTCAACTCCATTGTTTGCAAGGTAGGCCGTGAAACAGAATCATACATACCTGGAGTGACAGCGGCATCCAAACGATCTCCATCAACGTCATTCACATCCTCATCAGCTTAAAGACAATGAAATGAATTGTTTAGAGCAATATTAGAACTCAGCCCATTAGTCAACCCATCCATTTTATCTAGTGGAGAACCATCCTCACGAACAGATGCATTCTGACAACCAGGAGCCTTCTCCTCACCTGGTGGCTTAAGAACCTATATCTGATCAGAAGGGTTAGAAGTAGTAGTTGCACAAGTCTCAGATGATTTAGAAAGGGAAGATGCCGCAAAGTTTTTCCTTTTGAAGAAACCAAAGTCCAGCCTTCATCAGTAGGTTGAGCTGAAGAAGGTGGCATATGAGGACGCCACTCAGATGTAACCACTTTGGTGCATGACATGTCTAAATGTCCAAACACTTTGCACTTTGAGCAACTCCTCCGGACCCAGCCATGTTCAACATCAATGGTAGCAACAGAACCATTTTCAAGCTCAAGCTCAACCTTTTCAGGAAAGATATGATCAGCATTCACCTCGACACAAATGTGAGCATACCTGATGCGTTTAACATCCTCTGTCAACTTATCTGCAAATAAAGGCTTCTCTACAGCACTGGCAATATAATTTAGACCTTCTTCAGTCCAAGCCTCTAGAGGCACATTGTGAAAGTTAACCCATATCGGAGTGGTTTTGAATGACTCCTTGTTAAGAATTAATCCCTGCTTCCATTTCCTTAATATTATGGGACGCCCAACAAAGTACCATGGACCACCATTCAAAATGGTAAGAAGATTAAAACCATCTCTAAATCGAAAGAAGAAGAAACCATGATCATTATTGAAAACATCAATTATATTCTTTTTACCCCAATGTTGCATAGCATGCTGCTGAATCAAAGAGTAAGGGAGTTTTTTATCCAAAAAATAAGCCACCAGGGTGTTCAACCATTGATCGGCTCCCTTACGAAAAATCGCAACAAGTGGCCTAACCCGAACAACACCATCAGAGATAATAGGTTCGAAATTCCAACTTCATAACAGAATGCTGTGCACCTTTAACTGCCGTAACCCATTTGCCCAGACTGACATTTGAACTCGGGGTAGAGAGACCATGATCGCCATGACCCACCGCCTCAGTATTCTGAATGTCAACATGCTCATGTTTAAGTTTTTGTCTTGCTTTTTCATGAATGGTTTTCATCGTTTCCGCCTTCTTATGCCCATCTAAACTTGAGATTTCACTTAAAAGAATAGTTAATAAATCAAGAAGAGCTAAGGGATTAAAACCATATACAATTTCAAAAGGAGAAAAACCAGTAGAAGAATGCAAACTTCTATTATAAGCAAATTCAACAAATAGTAGCATATCTTCCCAAGTTTTTATATTCTTCCCAATTAAAGCACACAACAATGCTCCAAGTGTTCTATTTACTACTTCAGTTTGGCCATCTGTTTGTGGATGTGAAGTAGTAGAAAACAAAAGTTTGGTTCCTAGTTTAGACCACAAAACACGCCAAAAATAGCTTAAAAATTTGACATCCCTATTGGACACAATGGTCTTAGGGATGCCATGCAATCTAACAACTTCACGAAAAAACAAATCCGGTATGTGCGTGGCATCATGTGTCTTGTGACATGGTATAAAATGTGCCATTTTGGAAAAACCATCAATAACAACAAATATAGAATCTCGTTATTTTTTTGTCTTAGGCAAACCAAACACAAAATCCATAGAAATGTCAACCCAAGGATGTGTAGGAATGGGTAGTGACATATATAACCCATGTGGTTGAATTCTGGACTTAGCTTGCCTACATGAAATGTAATGTGTACAAAGTTTCTCAATATCTTTGCGCATATTAGGCCAAAAGAAATGTTCATGCAAAATGTTCAAAGTTTTATCAATTCCAAAATGTTTAAATCTTTGCGCATATTAGGCCAAAAGAAATGTTCATGCAAAATGTTCAAAGTTTTATCAATTCCAAAATGTCCCATTAAACCACCACTATGTGCTTCATGAACAAACAATTCTCTAATGGAACTATTAGGCACACACAATTTTCCCCTTTCAAATAGAAAACCATCATGCCTATAACAATCTTGAAAAGTCGCATGTTCACAAGCACCATACACATTAGCAAAATCCACATCATGTGCATATAATTCTTTCAAATGCTTAAATCCCAACAACTTAGTAGAAAGGGTAGAGATAAGAGTATAACTTCTTGAAAGTGCATCAGCTACCACATTTCCTTTTCCTGGCTTGTATTGAATCACATATGGGAAGGACTCTATGAATTTCACTTATTTTGCATGATACTTATTAAGCTTCCCTTGTCCTTTCAAATGTCTCAATGATTCATGATCCGTATGAATCACAAATTCTTTTGGTACCAAGTAGTGCTGCCACGTCTCCAATGCTCTTACCAAAGCATAAAGCTCCTTGTCATAGGTGGAATAGTTCAATTGAGCACCATTGAGCTTTTCACTAAAATAAGCAATGGGCCTTTTATCTTGCATTAAAACAGTACCTATCCCAAGCCCAGATGCATCACACTCAATTTCAAAAGTATAATCAAAATTAGGCAATTTTAACAAAGGTGCATTGCATAACTTTTCTTTTAACAAGGAAAATGCATGCTCTTGCTCTTTACCCCAAACTAACCCCTTATCCTTTTTCATGATTTCAGTTAAAAGGGCAGCAATGGTGCTAAAATCTTTGACAAATCTCTTATAGGAACTTGCCAAGCCGTGAAAACTATGCACCTCAATCACATTCTTAGGTTTTAGCCATTCTTGAATAGCCTTTACCTTCTCGCCATCTACTTCAATACTATTTGCACTCACCACATATCCCAAG
This sequence comes from Pouteria glomerata, assembly GCA_035590655.1. Lineage (NCBI taxonomy): Eukaryota > Viridiplantae > Streptophyta > Magnoliopsida > Ericales > Sapotaceae > Pouteria > Pouteria glomerata. The sequence goes on from JAVXUM010000076.1 coordinate 3,112, forward strand.
AAAATAATGCGATCAATGCAGAATGCAGACTTCTTCATGTTAGCATACAACTTGAATTTGTGTAATGCATCAAACACACATTTCAAATGCATGACATGCTCATCAGTAGACTTGTTAAACACTAGAATGTCGTCAAAATGGACAGCCATAAACTTTCCAATAAATTCACGCAAGACATGGTTCATTAAATGCATAAAAGTACTTAGTGCATTGGTTAAGCCAAATGGCATCACCATCCACTCATACAACCCATGCTTGCTTGTGCAAGCGGTTTTCCACTCATCCCTCGGTTTCATTCTAATTTGGTAATACCCACTCTTAAGATCAATTTTGGAAATACACATGCACCATGTAATTCATCCAACATGTCATCAAGTCGAGGTATAGCGTGTCGATATTTTACCGTTATTTTGTTGACGGCTATACAATCCAAACACATACGTCAACTTCCATCCTTCTTTGGTACCAACAAAGCTGGCACGACGCATGGGCTTAAACTCTCTCGAATGTGTCCCTTCTCCAACAACTCTTCTACTTGTCTTTGTAGCTCTTTGCTCTCTTCTGGATTACTTCTATATGCAGGTCTATTGGGTATGGCAGCCCCAGGAATTAAGTTGATTTGATGTTCAATTCCTCTCAAAGATGGTAAGCCTTAAGGTAGATTATCAGGAAAGATATCGTTATATTCCTGCAAGACATCAACCACAACACTAGGCAAAGCATGGTTAAGTTCGTTAGTAGCAAAACAAGCTTCCTTGTACAAGAGCACAAAGATTTGCTTGTTAGAATTCAAAGCCCTCTTAACATCCCTCACTTTTGCATAGAAGTTCTTCTTTTTCTCTTCTTTTCCCTCAATGGCCGAATGCTCTCCACTCTCCTTTTCTTTTGAGCTTTCATTTTTACTCTCTATTTTTCTTTCATTTTCTTTTCTCTTTTCTTTTTCGCTCTGGTTTTCTTTTTCTTTTCTCTTATTTTTCTTTCGGCCTCTTTTTGCAAGAACTCATCATGTGATTTTTCAAGTTGCTTTTGGTCCTCAAAAACTTGTTTAGGGGTCAAAGGGAAAAGAGTATACTGTCTGCCATCTTTTTTTACAACATATCTATTAAAATACCCATCATGCATCACTCTCCTATCCCATTGCCATGGCCTACCCAAAAGCATATGACTAGCTTGCATAGGAACCACATCACATATCACCTTATCACTATACTTCCCAATAGTAAAAGGTACTCTCACTTGCTTATTGACTCTCACCTCCCCACTATTGTTAAGCCACTATAACCTACAAGGTCTAGGATGTTTTGTGGTCTTCAAACCCAACTTATCAACAAACAAAATGCTAGCCACATTCACACAACTCCCCCCATCAATAATCAAACTACACAATTTCTCATCAACTAAACACCTAGAATGGAAAATATTCTCCCTTTGCAACTTGACTCTTTCATCATCATTCTTCACTTGCACACTTAAAGCACGCCTAGAAACCAACAACCTACCCTCCATAGGTAACTCTCCATCACTACAATCCTCCAAATGAGGCATCTCATCCTCAACATCATCCTCATTATCAGTCTCCACACCATCACCACGCATCACCGTTACCCTTTTATTTGGGCACTGAGATGCTATATGACCATATCCCAAATAACAAAAACATTTGATGTCTCTATTCCTCGGAGTTTGAAAATTAGAAATACCTTTGCCCTTGGTATCGTTAGACTCCCTAGGCTTGTTTTTATCATCACCTTTGAATGGGGCAGCCTTGTTGTCACCTCTCCAATTCGGCCTCCAATTGGAACTTTGAGCCGAATATGTGTTGGCTTGCTTTGCAACCCCTTTTCGCTTCAATTGTCTCTCCACTTTCATAGCCATGTGCACCAAGTCTTCCATCTCAACATAGTGTTGTAACTCCACTATATTGGCTGCGTCCTTGTTGAGCCCATTCAAGAACCTTGCCATTGTTGCCTCACGGTCCTCCTCCACATTTGCCCTTATCATGGCCACCTCCATTTCTTTGTAGTAATCTTCCACACTCTTGTTCCCTTGGATAAGGTCTTGCAATCTATGATGCAAGTCCCTATAATAGTGGCTGGGAACAAATCTCCTCCTCATTGCAGCTTTGATTTCAGTCCAAGTAGAAATAGGCCTTTCTCCATTCCTTCTCCTACTTGTGATAAGCTGATCCCACCACACAATGGCATACTCCCCAAATTCCACCGCTGCAAGCTTGATTTTCTTCTCCTCCGAGTAAGTATGGCACTCGAAGACAAGCTCCACCTTGCGCTCCCACTCCAAATAAGCATCAAGATTATTCTTGCCTAGAAATGTTGGGACTTTCATTTTGATACTCCTAATATTTCTATCAAGATCATGCTGGCCCCTTCCATAGTTGCATCCCTCATTGACCAAAGTGGCTTGGTCATCAACCTCTTCTTCAATTTCTTCATCTAATGGTGGTGTAGGTATTCTCCTTGTCCTTGGATTAGTATGGGTAGCCCCTCCATGCATGGCATTAATCTCATGTTGCTACTTCTCAAGCTTGTCATTCATGTCACCAAGAACAAGCTGAATCCTCTCAAATTGTTGTTGCATTACTTTGACAAGAAACTCTTGATCTTTTGTTCCACTTTCACTTCCTTGTGACGCCATCTCCAAATTTAAAATTTGAGCACCAACAAACAGATTGCAAACCTCACAAATCACTCCCTCACATGTTTACTCTCGTAGTATGGACACTTGTGTTTCACTCAAGTTTGGCTTTTGCCCTCTTTTGATCTCACACTCTCTTGCCTTTTACCACTCAAGCAATCTTTATGGCTTTATACGAAAGGGTCAATTCAAATAGCAATTAAATATCACAATGCACTCAATTTTTAATTAGATATCACAAAGCAATCCTAAAGAAAGAAATGAGGCTAAACAATACTAGAAGCAAAATAACACAAATCAAACAAAACGAAAAGCACACACTTGATGTAGAAATAAGTATATGATGATTTTTATGTTATTTAGGTAGCAATGAATCAATATTGTTACCTTAAGATGCAAATGGGCAGAAACAAGAAAAGAAAACTCAAGATGCAAAGGAAATGACAAATCTGGAAATTAATGCAAGAAACTTATAATTCCTTAGTGGAACCACAAGTTATCACTCAAAACTTTCACACAAATGGTTTTGGATGTAACCAAACTCAATTGAGGTGAGTTGATTCCAAACAGCCCCAAAATGCCCAAACAGCAATAAAAACGTGTTTCCCCTGATAATTTGGATGTGTTTTCCATATAAATAATATCAAACAAAAGGAAACTTTGGTAGGTAACTCAATTGCCCAAGATAGAATATTAAAATTTTCTGGGCAGATTCAATTTCGGGATTTTTTTGTTTTTGTTTTTTTTTTTTTAATAGAACTCAATTTGAACAGCAAGAAAATTGCAAGAATGACAAATATAGGGATAGAAAATTACTTGGAGAACCAATGCTCTGATACCAAATGATGCGGATCCCCAAAATTCAGATCACAAGCAAAACGAAATAAACTCAAGTTTGTTCAATCATCCAATTGGTAAAAGTTGAATAGAACTCTAGAAATATAAATAATATCCCTTGAGCCCAATCCAAATAAGCACCAAGAACAATCGAAATAGGAAATTAAAATTCGAATACAAGTGATAAACAATTGTATCCAAAATTCAACACTTTGCGCATAAAGTGAAAGAAAGCCAAACACTCTCTAATTCAATTCTGAAATATTCCATCAAAATTCTGCTCCAAAACAAAAAACAAAACAGCCCCTTTTATAGGGTTTTTACACCAGACATAATTATAGAACAAATGTAACGGCTAGTCTTGAATGCTCCTCTTTATGGCTGAATTAATCTCCTTCTTGATGGTGATAATTACTCCATTGAAAGCAATTTGTAACCTCCCAGTCTTGAATGCTCCTCTTCATGGCTGAATTAATCTCCTTCTTGATGGTGATAATTACTCCCTTGAAAGCAATCAAAATTGGACTTTTCATATTGGGAAAACCCATTAGAAACATGCTTTTGCATATAAACTTGAAGTTGCTCCTTTAAACGCTTGGCTTATGATCTTGTAATTGGATGCAAGAAACCATCCATATTTGGAACACCTTCCAAATTTGACTTGGCATGCTTGGAAATATCTTGAATATCTCTCAATTGATTCTCCATGTTATTTCCTTCTTGTGCAATTTCGACCATGTTTGCATCAGCTACTCATAGACCAATAGACCAATCTTTCATTTCTAGTTTATTTTTTATTAAGTTAGATTAGGTTTTGGAGTTAAGCCTGCAAGTGCTACTTTTTTTCGTCTGTCAATCTCCATTCCTTTTTAAGCTTTACTTTGCGATGCAATTTCTTAGTGTAATATTTGATTGACTTGTTAAATTGTTTTGTGTTACATTTATTTCTCATCATGCATTATTTTTTGTTCTTGATCGTTCATGTTTTCATCATGTTAGTAGAGTAGATTACTTTATAGTTTCAAGCTATTGAAGGTGGTGGTAATAGTGTGACAAGCTCAAACGTAAAATGATTGTAATGTAAAAATTTTTATTAATTATTAATTAGATTTCTTGGTAAACTTAGGTGGAATCGAGTCACCCGTGTTATTACCATAATCAGATTACGAGTTCTTACTCGTGAACATCAAATGTTTGGTTCAATATCCCACTAACTCCAAAACTAATTTCTTAAAAAAATAAATTAGTTGCACACTAGGTATTCGGTTCAATATCCCAGTGAGTCTAAAACTAATTTCAAAAACATTCATTTACCTTGAGTTTTTCGTAAACTAATTTTCAAAGAATATCTTCTGACCTAGCAACGCATGTGCGATTGCTAAGTTGAGTTATGTGTATGTTTAAGTAAACCACCATTATCCCACTATCTAATTTAGTTCGGAGTGAAGATTATTTAGTTATTTTAGAGTAATTTAAGTTCACCTCCTAAAACAAGAGAACAAGTCTAGTACTTTTAACTCGGCCCTTTATGTGGAAATAACGATCGATAGTTCACCATTTTATAAATTTAAATTTGTTATGTACACACAACCCTGTGCACTTGCAAATCAAGATCATGTAGCATGGAGTTTCATGTATCAATCTTGTGGAGGCTAAAACAAAGAGTATTAACAAGGATAAAGTTGCCTTGGGTTTAATGAAAGGGTGGAATTTTGTGAAGGTCCATAGGGTGCATGTAGAGCAGGATGGCAAGATTGGGGCGTTGATCGAGTTACAGTCTCCTTTGAAATTGATAAGAAAAAGGTTTATAAACCCCAGGTCTAGAGAATGCTTCTTCTATGGCCGCCAAGTGCTGCAACAATATTATAGTAAAGTATAGACATCCAATTCTTAGGCTAGATAACATGTTATATGAGTTATATGGATCACATATCTTTAAAAAAATTGACTTGAGAAGGGGATATCATCAAATTGGTATAAAAGAGATGAATAGAAAACTACCTTTAAGACTAAATATGGGCTATACGAGTGGTTGGTTATGCCATTTAGTCTCACTAATGCACCAAGCACATTTATGATATTGATGAATCATGTATTGCGTGCATTTATGGCAAATTTATTATAGTCCATTTTGATGATATCTTGGTGTACAATAAAAACTTAGATGAGCATATTAACCATTTGACTTGTCTGGTTGATTTTTTTGAGGAAAGAAAAAAATATATACCTACTTAAAAAAATGTACTTTGCATGGACAAACTCGTATTTCTTGGCTATGGTGTTAGTACAAAAGGCATAAAGTTGGATGAAGAAAAGATGAAAGCCATGAAAGAATGGCCAACGCCTAAGTTAATTTTTGAAGCAAGGAGTTTTCATTTCATGGTTTGGCTAGTTTCTATAGACATTTGGTTAAGGATTTCGGTACACAAGCTGCACTACTCACTTAGGTTGTTAAAGAATCTGTTGGTAATGAACAAGAGCATGCGTTTAATTTGATTAAAGAAAAGTCATGTTCTACAATTTTGTTAGCATTGCTTAACTTTTCTAAAACATTTGAGATTTTATGTGATGCATTAGGAACAGGTATTGGAGTTGTTTTGATGTAAGAGAAGTAACCAGTAACCTATTTTAGTAAAAAGGTAAACGGAGTATAGCCCAATTTTGCTTCGATTTTTATATGATAAGATTAGGTGATTTGTTCACGAGAAGCATGGGAATTGAATGATGGTTGATTCTATAGTCTAGCATGAAGTAGAGGAGTAGACAAGAGAGAGAAGGAGAAAATGAGTGAGAAGTTGTCTTCAAAAATAACGAGCACGATACGGGTAACAATATGTAGCAAGTAAAGTCATTATTAAGATAGAGAACTCTAGATTTGAGTAGGCACTTGAGAAGTTCGACATCATAGTTAAGAGTGTCATAATTAAAGAAAACGAACTCTTAAATATGATTTAACTAACGACGACCTTGATTTCACTAGAGCTGTTTTTTTTTTTTAATTGCTTAAATCTGCTTTACCTAATGACGACTTTAGTTGGTGACCTATTTTCCAAAATATAATTTTTGACCGACTTATTTAAGAAATTCAACTTTTTAAGTGAACGCTTTGAGCAAATCCCTCTCAAATGAATATCAAGATATATTTTAATTACCACCTAGCTACCAAAAAAAATATATTTTACTGAAGAAAGAAAAGAAAAAAAGACAAAAAAAAAAGGCAGCCAAATGATAAGATATTAGAGGTGAAGTTTGCACCAACCAACCTACTGCCACTCTATATGTTCTTGAAGATAAGGTTCTCTATATAATATATTATATAGTATATACATTCAATTTCAAATGGAGACCGGTTATTGGATGTTGGCAAGGAATTTGAACCCAATTTCTAGTATTACTAGTAGTAGCAGCAGCGCATACAAAACGACCGGATCAAGTACTAGACCACCTTCGAGGAGAAATGAATTCTCACCGGTAACGGCAGCACCGGAACCTACTTCTCCCGCCCTCCCTCTCTCTTTATCTATATATATACACGTATATATTTATTAAGGCAGAACTTAATTGTGTTGTAACTTTTCCAGTATTCAGGGTTAGCCATCTTTAAATTTATACTCTTTCGTTGGTAAATTCAATCATTCGTGAGTCATCACTGGCTTGTTAACTGGACTAACGGTTGGATTTTAATTCGCATATATTATATTAGCCGTCTCTATATATATGGAAAGGATTCGGATATTCAGCCTGGCCGAGAATTTTCGACATATAGAACATTATTTTTATGATTAAAGAAATTCCATAAAAAAAAAAGCTAATAGAATACTTGATTCTAGTCATCAGTTTTTCAATTCTTCGAATTTAGCTATTTGTTTCCTTTTGTAATGTAAAGTGTATATCGGCTGACCACCAGAATTGTGTGGGAAAGAAATCATCAATTATTCAATTTCTTATTTATTGTTTCAATATATGATTATGTTTAATTCAGTCTATGTTAGTTAAAATTATGATAATAAGTACAAGCTCTGTCACGCCCCGAATCCGAGGACCCGAGAAGTAAGTGATAATCATACAAACCATGCACAACCTGAGCAATATATCAGAGCAACGCAACATCCACGCAGTGGACCCACATG
>JAVXUM010000122.1:0-10729 GCA_035590655.1 Pouteria glomerata
AAAAATTCCAACACTTAGAAGTATGGAAGAACATAGCACCTCAACACAACAACTTTCCTCTCAATCCCACAAATAGTTCAATTCATGACTTCTCATTTATATCAAAGGTAGGGGTATCACAAAACTAGAGGAGCTCAAAAGTAGTGTTAGCAAGTGCACGATATTCAGCCTTGGTGCTGCAATGAGCAATAACAAACTATTTCTTACTTTGCCCAGAGATGAGTGAAGTGCTAAGAAGGAAATAGTACCCAATAGTGGAGCAATGATCAGTAGGGTCACCAGTCCAATCGGCATTCAAAAAAGCATGTAACTATAATAGAGAAGACGAGAAAAAAAGAAGTTTATGAAACAAAGTGCTCTTGACGTACTTCAGAATTTGAAGAACAGCTACATAGTGAGTGGATTAGAGAACATGCATAAATTGGCTAACCAAAGCAATAGTAGAAGAGATGTTATGACGAGTCACAGTGAGATAAATAAGACTTCCAACAAGTTGTCGATAAAAAGTAAGATCAGATAAGAGTTTTCTCTCGGTTGCGTGTAGCTTCACATTATTCTCGAAAGGACTGTTAATAGTTTTATTATCAGTCAGACTAGCATGAGAGAGAAGATCATATGCATATTCAGTTTGTGAAAGATAGTATCCTTGAGAGCTGGAGGAAACCTCAAGACCCAAAAAATAGCTAAGTGTGCCCAAATTCTTCATCTCAAATTGTTGACTAAGAAATTGCTAAAGTTGTACCTACCAAACAAAATTTGCTGAAGTTCCTTGATGCTAGATAAATCATCACCAGTAATAACCATATCATCAGCATAAAGTGGTAAAAGAATGATACCAGTAGGGGAGTGACGAATAAACAATACAGAGTCATAAGCACTAGGAACACACCCTTACTTGGCTAAAACAAAGCTAAACTTAGAAAACTAAGCCCGAGGAGATTGTTTAAGCCTATAGAATCCTTACGAAGTTGACAAACTTACTAAGGAGGATGAGAGTATCCAGGAGGAGGTGTCACGCAGACCTCATCAGTAAAATCACCATTAAAGAAGACATTTTTGATATTCATCTGAAATAACGTCTAATACCGAATAACTGTAATGGCAAGTAAGGACCAAAAAGTAGTCAAATGGACTATAGGGACAAAAATCTCCTCATAATCAATGCCATACTCTTTAATAAATCATTTCACAATAGAACGAGCTTTATAATACTCCACTGATCCATCTGTTTTAGTTTTTATTTTATAAATCCATTTACATCCTATTACAACTTTATGAGGGAGTAAATCAACCAGGTCCCAAGTATGGGTAGAAATAAAAGTATTGAGTTTATCATTCATTACTTACTGCCAAAGTGGTTTGAACTGGTCTTGTGATAAGAGCGAGGCTCATAAAGCAATAGTAGAATAGTAATCTTTAAGAGAAGGAGGAAAAGCTCTTACTCAGGTAAGATAGTGAAACTCTGATGGAGTAGAAATCGCAAGAAAAGGTTTACCTTTGGGTGGTTTACCTTAGGGGTGGTATATGAATACTGGATGTAAGAAAATAACATGGGAGATCCAAACATATGAATGGTCTTACACACCAAAATCAATAATCTAAGATATAAGAGAACAAATAGAAAGGCAAATAATAAGAGTATCTCGATGAGCAAGGAATTAGTGAGAAGCGATGCCTAATGAATAGTTTGACACAGAAGAAACCAGACCACCCCCTGCAAAAAAATAGTTGTGGTTGGGGTTGTTAGTGTCCCATTACTATTTTGCTACTAGGCACATCTGTAGGTTTAGTTGTATCAGAGCAGTTGTATGTGTCGTATGGGCTGGCTTATGTTACAAATGTCAATACTTCTCATGGAAATGACCATGCTTCCCATATTATGTATACTTTGGGCTGAGATTCTTTGCCTTTGCTAGCAATCTTCTTGATTATTGTTGTCACAGCCACCATAGTTACCACAATTGTTAGTAGTTAAAGGAATTACTATTTGACTAGTTAGTGCTTAGCGAGTGGAATTTGAATCATCTGAAGGCGAGTCATGAAAAGCAACTCGATAAAGTTTGAGAGTATGTCTCAACAAACGGAGACACAAAGGCCTCTCCAAATATCTGTGCCCTAACTTGCTTAAACTCAAGATCAAGACCAATAAGAAAACTCAAGTTCAACTATCTACTTGCAATGTTTTTGCATTTCATAAATATCAATCAATAGTGGTTGAAGTGAATTTAATTCCTATTGCATTCTCTTTTGAGAGACAAAGTACCCAATGACAGATTACCCTCTTGCATCCTTAAGAAATTACAAGATAGATTATAGATGTTACTGAGATCATCGGAAAACAATTAGCAACTAAATTTCCAAATTTCCTTACAAGTATCTAAATGAGTACGCAAATTTGCAATCTGGTTTGCATAGAATTCCATTACAAACTTACCATACATGCATTCTCTTGAACTCAAATATCATATTTTTCATTAGTTTCCATTGGTTCATATTCAATTAGATATTTGTATTTTGCTTAGCTAGTCAATCACTTTTGATTATCTTGTATGACTGAATGTAATTTGTGCCATTCAACCTTGGGGTTGTTAATTATGGGGGTGAAGTAGCAAAACCAGCCATCTTTGACTCCATAATCCTAATATATCATCAAGAGAAACAAGCAAAGCTTGAATGGTGACGAAAAGACCTTGTTGTATTCATAGAGTGTCAAAAAGAAAAACAATGAGAGAAGTGCAAGTTCTATTGGACAAAATCAAATATTGTTGTACTCAAAACAATTAAAAAGAAGTAACATGCTGACTTTGTAGGTCTCCAAATAACTAAAGGATACTTCTGCTAGACTCACTTGAGGGAGATGAAATCGACGGACAAGGTGCAAAATGTTGAGGGATAGGTAGAACTTTTACGTGTCAGCCGACAAATAAGGGCCAGTTTGGCATGTTGCAACTTTTTGCAATTTTATGTAATTTTTAACAAATTTGAGAAATATTTTACTAACTTTTAGTAATTGCTTACCAAAAATTATTAAAAGTTGTAAAAAATTGATATGCCATATGGGCTTTAACTTGCATGTTGAGGCTCGTGAGTTACTAGTAATAGGGCCGTGTCGGTGGTTATTAGGGATGACAATTTCAACCCACCCCCTTGGGTACTCGTCTTATCCTAAATCAAAAAGTGCAGTTATTTTTAAATTTTACTAATACTGGGACAGATTGGGTATAAAAATAAAATAATCATCAGGTTCGGATATGTGAATTGTAAATGTAGTATACCCAATAGGTATTATCCGAACCCCTCTCCCCCCATATTATCATTATTATAGGTTACCACCAAAATTACCAACACCAATTATCCATTTATTGGGTACCTGACGAGTATTAGCCGATTACTCATATAAATTAATCGATTACTAATCTAAATTATCGAATATCCAAATTTATGCAAATATAACATCAATTTGGATACTAAATTATATACATATTTATATATATATTATATTCAAAGAACTGAATTCTTTTAATTAATATCAAATTACTAATTCTGATATCAAATAATTTATTTTAGACTTAGATTTGGTTCTAAATGTAACGAAGATTATGAACACAATTTTTTTTTTATTGTTTTGCTTAATTATAATTGAGGTTTAAAACAAGAGCAAATATGAATTTTTTTTTAATTTAATTTTTATAAAAGTAATATAATAAATCTTACCAAGTAAAAAGATTTAAAAATTCTTATTTAAAGATAACTTTTTTAGTTTTTTAAATGCAAAATTGCTTGTGTTATTGTATTTAAAGAATATTTTAATTCTTGTTTCTAATATTTATTCTAGATGTAACGCTTCATATTTGAAGGCTATAGGTACTAGATTATCGAATGAGTATCTAATTATCTGACAGATTAGGGAATGATAGCCAATTAAAACTACCCGTCAAGTGCCCACTTAGTTTGAGTATTTTTTTTACCCAACGAATTCAAAAATGGTAGAGGCAATACTTAACTTCAAGTCAATATGTTTCCATGCCTAGTGGTACCAGGCGAAGACCAGTGAACATGCCAGCATAGCTCTTCTGTTCGAATAGTGACATGATAAAAATGCACAAAGTTTGCTTGGCTGTGACGTTTGGTGATTTTTACGTTACATGGACAAAGCACTGTTCTCATTCATCAATTTCAATTACCATGACAATGAGTAAGATAATGAGACTTACTGGAGGTTGAAAGTGACCTGTTTTAAAGATTTAGCAACAATCGGAACAATGATTGAGGAGATTTAGGACATTTTATTCTATTTCCCCTAAACTAGGGTTAGTTGTTGGATTAGGATTGGATAACGGTGCAGAATAAATAGCCCAAGTGCCTATTCAAAAGATGGAGGCCCAAAAAGGTCAATTATTTTCAATGTTCATGACTCTTGTGTTGAAAAAGGAATAGACCTAGAGAAGTATAATGACCACATACATAAAAAATCTTTCAACTAGAAAAAAGAGATTTTTCAAGTCTCTTTGAAAAAGACTAGTTCTAGTTCCAAGAAGAAAAAAGGGAAACATTAAGATTATTTAAAAGTAGTTCCTTACATATTAGGAATACTTTGTTTTTTTATTTTTTTTTTTAGAGACTGTGATTGTGTGTGAATTTTGCTTAGTCTTTCGTAGTAGAGGAATTAGGCTTACCATAAGATTTTTACTTTTTTGAAAGAAATAAAATGAAAATTGACTCTATCTCTGTCCTGATGCCACATTAAGAAACATAGGGTTTACTGAAGCACACAAACCTAATTAGGGTTACCTATGCATTATATTTATACCAGTTGGAGACATGTATAAACTAAAGGACCTTTGTAAACTAGTAAAGAATTCTATACAATCATATAAAAAAAAATGAAAGAAATAATCAAAGAATAAATCGTATTTCTAACAATTATAACAAACGTAACCAAACATTGATAGCAACTGTGAAAATAACTTCTTTACTGCCAAAAAGCCTCATGTATATCCTAGCACTATAACTAATAAAAATATTTTATTGTTAGCATAATTTTAAAAAGTAGTTGTTACTGTTATGTAGCTTTTTGGAACTCTTCATTTCGTTAAAGCCTAGTTTTTTACTTATTACATCCATTATTTTCCGTTATCATTACATTGGTTGTTACCTTTTTTTAAAATCATTTAATTGTATACTTCTTAGCATCATTTCTTTGTCATTAGCCATTTTTCATATTGGCTTGTTATTCCACAATCTACAATATAATTTTCATAAAACCTTTCCAATTGTTATGATTTTGTTTGCTAAATAGATTGATTATGTGCATTAAATTATTATTATTTTTATTTGATGATGGTAATTCTTCGATGGTCCTCAATTCGCTTACCCATGAGCTTGACCTGAACCCAATGGAAAAAACCTGTTCGCTTTGGACACCGGTGTGGTACTTGCCTAAGATCCTTCGATGATCAAGTCAATATGAGGACTATTCAGAAATCAATTTGGTAGAGTCGCGGCAAGGTAGAAAAGATTGCCTACCTATGAAGATGGAGTTTCTCCCCATATATGGTGATCTTTTGTAGGTTTGAATATAGAAGCGAATCAGGCTATTTTCTAGATTTCATAAGACATTCCTTATTTGGATAAGGCAATTTATGCAAATCGTTTCAATCCCAAATTTGCATTTTTAACGAAATTATTCAAGATTGATAATTACGACGTGAATCACACAGAGAACATTTAGAAATACTTAGATGCTCGTTAATGCCAATCTCGGTGCTGGATTCCACAGGCCGCTGAGCTCGGCCTTTCCCAGCCTGGCCTTCCCTAATCAACGAGCCGAACCATATGGTCAAGTCATCCTCTTTATCACCCCTTCCATATTTACTAGAGGTACTTTAGTGATTTTAACCAGGCTCAAGAATCTTCCCCATCAAATGCCCCTGAGTCCTCAACTCTGCAAGCAGAAGTGAGAAATTAGTTGGTTGAGCCATTCTTGAGCTGCACATGTATTTATTGCTCCCCTATTTTTCATCATTGCGTGCTACACATGGAGGCTGCATTGATTAATATACTCGCCACGTTTCTATTGAATGTATGGATGATTTTCGAAGGCTTTATAAGCCTGACTACTGATGTTTGCCACATCCTTGAATCACGCCCATGAATTTTAAAAAGTGTCTTACCACATTCATCATTGATTTTTGCCTCTCTGTGCCTTTCCTTTTACTTCTTGCTCTAACCACCTCCTGCATTTATCGAGTTTTGTAGGTTTCTCTCCAATTTTCCCTGGCACGATTCTGTTCATTTTGATTTTTATGCTCCATTTTTTCCTTTGTTGTTTGCGGTTTTATCAGAGAGAACACAATCTTCCGATACCTTAGGGTTTGTAAAGGATTCGAGTTTTCTTAGGTCTATTGCCACTCTATTAATTTTCGAGTATTACTCTTCAAGGATCCTTCCTCTTAGTAGTTCTAGTGTCATGGCTCCCCGTCAAAAAATGATCATTTCCTCAGAGAGTGAAAAGGCCTCTGTGGGTAATTCTGGACACGCGAAGGTAGTTGAAGTGGGATCACCCAAAGTTGGATTGTGCCGGGATCCACTCCATGATCAATAAGTCTAGGTTGAATAAGTTAATAAAGTCCTTCCAACTGTCGAAGCACTTGGCGTATTGATGGCCTACACCAAAGGATTCATCATATTCTCCGAAAATACCCAGCATCATCACTATCTATGAAGCTGTTTTATCTAGTAGACTTCGATTCCTGGCAGTTCACCATATCAGAGGTGTCTCAGCCAGGTTAAATCTCAGCCTTACTAGCTAACTTTGAATAGTTGGAAGATCTTAGTTGGGTGCGTAGTGATATAAAAGGCCGTGTCTGATGAGCACATCACCGCTGACGAGTTCTAGTACTATTACAAGATCGTCGAGGCCGACCGAGGCTGGTACTATTTTACCGTCTAGTCAAATGAGTTAAATTTGGTAACTGGCTATCCTTCCTCTATTAAACACTAGAAGGAGTATTTTTTCTTCCTCTATGGTAAAGGTTGGGAGTTTTGCCATTAGGAGACGGAGGAAGGCAAGCGAATCCATTACCACCTGGCTTAGGGACGTCCTTCTGAATAGGGTAAAGAGAACGACCGAGTTGAGGGCTAGTTCTTCATGTAAATTTTTCTTTTTTCTATTCAATCTTCTTGACCCTCTCTTTTCTTTTCTTTTTTTCTCTTTTCCAGCAAGAGCTCGACACGAGGTGTCTTCGAAGCAGCTCGTGCGCATTAAGCTCGCTCAAGAATTCCCCCATTCATTACCATAGCTTTAAGCTAACCGCTGAGATATGCTTGGCCATGAGCTGTCGTTCGAAGCCTTTGAATTTGAATGTGAGAGAGTGAGTTATTTATAATTATTTTGATGTTTTCATTCATATTTTTTTGGCTAACATCCGTATCTATATTTTTTACAGATTCCAACCTAGACATTGTTGACTTTTCCTTCCTTGAAGCCATGAAGTTTAATAAAGTTAAATTTAAGAGCTCGGGGAGGAAGCCACCCTCTGCGTCAGAGTCAAGGCTTCGTAAGAAGCTAAGAATGAAGGATCTAAGCACATTCCAGAAATGGGTTATTTCTCAAGACAAACAACCTATTTCTACTCTTATTTTTGAAGATTTCACCCATTCTGCTACGACCGAAACCAATGCAGCCTCAGCACTGCCATCAACCAATGCAGCCTCGGAGCTGTCGCATTCTACTTCCCTATTTGATCCCCCTTGGTGGTGAAGTCCTTGCCACATTTTCTCAAGCCAATCCCCCTTCAAATATTCTAGACAACATGGGGTTGGCCGAATCACCCCTGCTGACCTGGAATAGACTCGAGATTTGGCTCATACTAAGCTTGCTAGGGTTATATGCCACAACCTGGCGAAGGTAACATTTTTGGATATCGGTTCTATTCATTATACCCGTTCATCTCATATATATATATATATATTAACTTCTATCTCACCTTATCATTTCAGGTCATGCTTTTTGCTTCTAAGCTCAGCACGCGATACCTTGAAAGCAACCAAAACTTTTACAAGGAAAGCATAAAGAATGAGTTCCTTAGCAAAAGGGTGTTTGAGCTCTGAGCCAAGCTAGAGCAAGCTTATGCCAAGGTTCAGATTTGTGAGACTAACCTCGCCTAGGCCATGAAGATCTGAGATGAGCCTATTTCCCATGCTCAAGGCTTATCATCACCCTTTGCTGCAGAGACAAGCCTTAAGGAGCAAGCCATCGAGCTTGCTTCGAGCAAAGGGAGGTAGTTGGAAGAGCTACAAGGTCGAATTGAGGAAGAAAATGCCAAATCTATTGAAAAATTTAAGGATGGTGAAGGCGCCTAGGGGTGGCTAGCTGAGACATGTGTGGACGGAGTTAATGATGTAGAAAAGAAAATTCAAGAGCCATATCATGAGTTAAACTTGTTCTCCATCGTGGCCTTGGGCGATGCTGGTTAGAAAGGATCATCTCAAAGCCCTAAGAATAATGATGACAGAGCTCGCCCCTGACTCATGTGCTGAGGCCCTTTTTCTCTTCCTTCGTCTCCTTTTTTTTTTTTTGGTGGCCCACTAGCCTTGATCTGTAATTGTAATTTTGACAAACTCCACTTGTTAAAGAATCATACTTTTTATCAATTGAGTCATTTCGCCATTTATTTTTGTTATTCTATTATTATTACTGTTATTACTTGTGGCCTATTGCCTTTGACTCACATATTTGGTTCTCATTTTTTATTTGTTGTATTGATAAGAGATATAAGTTTTGGCTCTTTAACTTAAATTAATCCAAGTACCTGACCTTTGCACAGGGTCTGGCTACTTTGTGCAATTAGATCAGCCTTAAATAATGACCGCTTTTGTAACAGAATAGTCGATCAGATTATAATAAAGTTATTTATTGGATCTCAATTTAACCTGATTAACCATCAACACACTCTGTAAATTATTTGAAAAATGCCCGTACCTTACTCGTGAAGGCCTAGTTGATCCCCCAAGATTCGAGTATTCCAACTAATTTCTTCAACATCTGGTTCTTATAGAGACGAAATAACTTGGCATTTTATCTTTGACAACTAGCCAAGTTTATGATATTGGCTAATTTTGTAAATTTTCTTAGTCTGAGTAAGGGCGATTAGTTTTCCTCTTAGATTGGTAGGACCTAGACTGGCTAGCTTTAAGCCTGTCATTTGGCTGACTTGCCTTTTTAGATACCTTCGCCCATCAGTTTTTCTTCTTTAGGGTGAATAATATTTTAATTGGCTGAGCTTGAGCTCGGCTGAGCTTCGACTTGCTCTTCATTCTCACAATGCAGCGGGCAGTTTCTTGCGAAGTTTGGTTAACAAACCAAGCATCCGAGCCACTCTTTATGTTAATTCAGCTGTGCATGCTGTTTTACTTTATCAGCCGGTTGTTTTTGAATTGGCCGAGCTATCGATAGGCTCTTAAGTTCTCTCAGCTGCTGACCTACCTTATCGGTCAGTTGTACTCGTTCTAACCAAACTGTGAATCTATCCTATAAGCTCTCTTGGCATAACAGATAATTTTTCCTTGTGCCGGTCGATCGTTCTCGGACTGATCGAGCTGTCGATCAGCCCCTTAATCTCTCGTAGTCCAGGGGACTGCGACTGGTCGGGCTGTCAATTTGCTTCTTAGGCTCTCGTGGCCTAGCGGGCTATTCCTTGTGCCGACCGGTCACCATTGGACCAGCCAAGTTGTCAATTTACCCCTTAGGCTCTTATGGCCTAGTAGGCTACTCCTCGTGCTAACCGGTCACCCTTGGATTAGTCGAGATGTCGATTTGCCCCTTAGGGTCTTATGGCTTAGCGGGCTATTCCTCGTGCCGACAGGTCGCCCTTGGAGCAGTCAAGCTATCTATTTGCCCCTTAGGCTCTCGTGGTCTAGCAAGTTATTTTTGTTTAGTAATTCCCGGACCATGTATGGGTGTGGGCATGCTTGTTCATTCAAAAGATGACATATGTCGAAAAATCTCTTTAAGCATTTCAAAAATAATGTCTTGATACATAAGAAGAGGTACTTATAAGATTCAAGCATAATAGAGTTAAATATAAAAAAATTTCAAGTGTTCCTCTTGCCAAGGGTGGGGTAAGGTCTTCCCGTTGATGTCTTTAAGCCAAAAAGTCCATTTTCTTGTGCAAGAGGCTATGACATGGGGTCCTTTCTAGTTCGGTCTGAGCTTTCTGTCCCAGGCATCTTGTGTTGAGTGATTAACTTTCTTGAGGACTAAATCCTTGACATTTAAATTTTTGGGTCAAACCTCCCTGCTATAGTATTGCTTTATCTTCTATTGATAAGCTGCCATTTTAATAGCCGTTTGTTGCCTCTCTTGCCTCTCTTCTTCTAGCATGTCCAGATTCTCTTCTAAAGCCTTCTCATTTAAAACTAGATTGAAGAGCTCCACTCTTAGGCTAACTAAGCCAATCTCCACCGATATGACTGTCTTTGTGCCGAAAACAAGAGAGAAAAGGGTATGGCCCTCGTGGCGAAAATAATTTTTTTATATTTTTATTTTATTTAAAATAAAAATATGACAAAAATCACACATATTACTTGTACACGCTCCTATGTATTATTATTTATTTATTAATAAATATAAGAATTTTTATGAGTGTTTTGATTTCTTTATAATGTAAATGCTAATTATAATGTAATTGTGTCATGTAACACTCATGAATTAAAACTAATATATAAA
>JAVXUM010000141.1:0-10728 GCA_035590655.1 Pouteria glomerata
ATCCATGCAAAAATTTCAACACTTAGAAAATATTGAAGAACATGGCATTTCACCACAACAAACTCTACTACCATTTCCACAAGAATTTAATCCATGGTTTCTCATTCATGCTAAAAGTGAGGGTATCACAGGTTTGGTTAAGATTTTTTTCAATTAGTATTAGCGCAGGTCACTCTACGTTCTTGAGTGAGATCAAATCTGAATCAATGAATCTACTTAGTGACACTAAGATTTCAAATCATGAGGATGATGACTCTGAAGATGAATTTAATAACAACTTTCAAGAAGCATACAATACTCTCTTCGCTGAATGCTATAATATGAAGAAATAAAGAAAAGCTCAACACGAAAGAAACACCTTGTTCAGGGATGAAAGAGACACTTTGAAGATTGAGAATGAAAAACTCACAAGTAAGTTATCTATTTTAGAATCTAACCAATCTTATCAATCTCAGAGCATAGAAAAATTTAAAACAAAGCTTGAAGAGAAGAACAAATAGATTGAAGACTCGAAGAAAACCAATGGTGAACATTAAGCAAAGGTCAAGGAACTAGAAGAGAAAATAAAAGACGACGCGAAGCTTCTGGAAAAGATGACTGCCAGCTCAAAGAAGATTGAAGAAATCTGGAGTAAACAAAGGCCCCATGGAGACAAATCTAGCCTAGGCTATAAATGAGAGAAAATTACGATTGCTTTATCATCTTCTGTACCTCCGGTTTCAAAGATTTACCCAAAACCTATGGTAGCTCAAAAGAAAGAAGTTGCTTCAAGGTTCATCTCAAAGCCTGCTGCACCACCAAAGAGAAGTTATCAAAAATTTGAACATTATCGGTATCTCCTTCCTATGGTGAAAGGTACTCAATTTTCTCTAAGTCATAATTTTTTGTACCTACTTGTCACGGTATTAAGGGTCACATTCGACTCAATTGTCAAGAACTTTATGGCTTACCTTCAAATTATGTTAAAAAGTTTTCAAGAAATCAAATCCATAAAGTTCCTATGACAAATAGATTTTAAGCTGCCATTAATTTTTTTGAAAAACCTTTTGCAAAGCCACGCTAGTTTTCAAAGCCAAAGTATGAAAATTTTCAAAAATTAAAAATTTTAAATTTTATGAAAGGCGTGAGAAAAATAAAAATTTTAGCAAGATTATTTTCCTAAAATTAGGGCTGTTTGGGTTAGAAAAAGTGACTTGAATATTGTACACACCCTTAAGAATATTGAATGGGTGATCCTGACAAATAAAAGAATTGTTTTAAATTTGGCTGTGCTTCATTGATAAATTTTTTATCTTAGATAATTCTAAATTTTTGTATAAATTGTTTATAAGAAGAAAAAAAAATTAGGTTAAAAAATTTGATTCGTTTTTTAAATTCTTTAGCGACTTTCGCTTTAAATCTTTTAGGAAATCTTCAAGCATTTGTGGGCATCCTTAATTTTTTTTAAAAATAAAAGGAATAGGAGTTCATTATTTTTTTTGAACATATTTTATAACTTATATCTCCTTTTATGTGCATCAATCATTCAAATAAATAAATTTTTAATGGATTAAAAATTTAAATTTTCATCTAAATTGACAATAAGTGTTTTGATGAAATTTGCCATAATTTTGATATGTTTCTTTTTATACTTGACTGATTATGCATATGTCTTTCCGTCTTCTTATCTATGAATCATAGATTACTATTTGATGTGTTTAAAAAATATTGAGGAGCCTACACATAAAAAAAAAAAAAAAAAAAAAAAATCCTGTCTTGGAAAGAGCTACCGATGGGATTTGTGAGAGATCCCTTAATGACTCATTGTTTGTTAAGGGAAAAGCTATCTGCCCATAAGCGTGTGAAAGCCGCTAAGATCTCAAAGGCGATTTAAGCGAAAAAAAAAAAAAGAAATTTGGATTTCAATCCATTTGGTGCATCAAATTTAATTCGTTAATTCTATGATTTGTTTGAGGGGGAGCTTATATGTATATTTTAGTCATAATTTCACATGTGCACAAGCATTATTTTGATTCTATTACTTAATTCATCTCATGACGTAGACTTGAAAATTTAGTTAGAAAGATGAATTTTAGTTCATTTACATTTATGAGGATTGGGTGATACATTTACATATTTGGAGATAGGTGAAGTAAAATTTCTTTGATCCAATTTGTGAACTGTCCTATTCATTTTTAGTATTATTATAAATATATTTAAATTTTTTTTGTGTGCATAAAAAGGTTCTTAAAGAATTTCTCAAAGAGGTTCCTTAGAAGGCGCTGTCTATTTTTGATTTATATATCTACTTTAATATTTTTGAGTACTTGTCAATTCATATAAAAAAATGGGGAGTAGAAATTTCAAATTGTTATTTTGTGGTCCTATGAACTTGGAATTTGAATTTGGAATTTAAACTTGAAAATTATGTTAAAATATTTGTCGTATGATGCCTTGATGAGTTTCTTGCAAGTGTGTGCAGAAATAATAGAAGCATGAATGAAACTTAACTTAAGTTTTGATATGAAATTGCCAATGGAGAGATTGTAAGGTTATTTTGTGGCAAATCCATATGCAATCTTAAATTAAATATGAATCAAGGAAGAATTGAAAGGTGATAAAAAGTTTCTTAATTAATAAAGAAATTCAGTTGTTGTAAAGTTTCTAAGTTTGAAGAAGTCAAGAGAAATTAAAACTGAATCCAATCAAAATCAAGCAAGTTGCCAAATTGAAGAAGGATTCAAATTGCGGCTAAAGTAGGACACAGAGCAAGACATGTAGAAACATTCGTAGGTAGGGCACGAGGAGCACGTGGCTAAACCACGTAAACGCTGGGAGCTCGCTGGATGCGCAATGGTGCATCGCCTTTGATTTATAATTATAACAAGATTTCAGTGTAGTCCGCAAGCAGCAAGATGGAAATGCAAGGGTTTGAATTGCGTATCTTCTGAACGAATTTAGTTTCCCATTTCGCCAAATTAGGGCAACATTTTGTAATTTTATATATATGTACCCAGCCTTAATGAAGAATATATACTTGGGGGACATATTATAGAGATCTAGAGAGAGTTTTTATTCCTGTAAGCTTAAGTGTTCTTTCTCTAGCTTTTTCTTATATTCTTTTTTATTTTCGACGTGAGGCAGAAAACTACTTGTAAGGTTCATTGAGTGATTCGAGTAAGATTGGTGAAAGAATTCGTACGAGGGAGTCGTAGAGAATTCAAGTAGCCGAAAGGATTTGTGCAAGTGAGTCATAGAGAATCTAAGTAGGATCTTATAACCCGTTGATAATAGGGATTCTGTAATTGAGTTTTTTCTCATTGTAAAAGGGTTTCCTCGTTATTCTTTTGATGTGATTATTTTTGCTTAGTGTAATTGTATGGTTTGGAATTTTCAAGTGGTATTAAAACAATTTGGTTTGGTTGGAATATTTTTCATTGTAGGGTAGTTTCAAGGGTTTTCTTTCTTCTTTTATTTTTATTTTTATTTTAAGGTATGCTTTGAAGATTCTTTGGTGTTCGTTGGTATGCTGTCGATTTTGATTGTTTTTTGTTTTGCATCTTCAAAGTACAGTTTGTTATTTATTTAATTTAATCAAGAGTTTCATTCTTTCGATTGTTAAATTTTCTATTTTATCTATTCTTGAATATTTATGGATTGCAAAAGCATGTTAGGTTAGGTTTTCGTAATCTTGATTTAACGTTTTCAAGGTAGGGCAGATTGTTTAAATAGGATAATGTACTAGGATTATATACATAATGTATTAGCATATACGTGTATACACCTTTATTCAATTGTGATTTATTTATTTTTTTAAGAACTCTTGAAAATGAGAATTTTTGATCATATTCCTATAATCACTGATAAAAGTTTTCGGCTCTTTAAACACTCTATTAAATATCTTAAAAGAAATAAATTGGATTTAATTCCACAAATATTATTAATAGAAAATCTTCCGACTTTATAATCCATTGACGTGAATATGAAGTTGTGTTGGTGCAAAGTTTAAAATCTTATTTATTTTGTTAAAAGACTTTCAAAAACAAAAACTTTTGATCATATTCCAGTAATCATCGATAAAAGTTTTTGAGGCTTTAAAAATTCTTTCAAATACCTTGAGACAAATAAATTAAATTTTATCCACAAATATTTTTAAAGGGAAATCTTCCAATTTCATAATCCTTTAACATGAGTATGAAATTGTGTACGTGGGGATTTTACAAGCTTTCATAAAAACATTTTCCGATTTATGTTTTCTTTCTACGTGAAACTTAAACTGTGATATTTTTAGCACGTTAGTCTACAAAAAATTATTCCACTTGAACTTGAATGTTAGATCAAGGTTTATTTGAATTATTTGAATTTACATCTAAAATTGGTAATTATCTCATTGTTTTAGAAAATTAGTAGTTTATTTATTATATTCAGTTTGCTATTGAATTTAATTTTTACCAATTAGAAATCTTGCAAAAACAAATCTTAAAATTTTCAATTCTTAAACTTAGGATTTGAAGACTTTGATAACCTAAAAATTAAAAACTTAGGCTTCCTGTGGATATGATCCTAGACTCACCAAGTAAAACTACATTGCACACCTTTGCACTTGGGGGGTTAAGTTTAGACGCATATTCTAGAAGCAGTTAAGGATAGATGGTTAGTGTGGGCCAGTTGTTGAGCCCATTATAGGCCTTTTATGGGATGGCTCAGTGAGGCTAGGGTTTACTCTCTATATATTGGCTTGATCATCTCTTTTCACAATATATAGATAGTTGTTTCTATTGAGAGCCATCATATTTGATTGTGATAGAGATGAAAGTCAAACCCTAATATTTTATCCTTCAGAGTTAAAGATGGAACAATCACAATCTGGTACGTTTCTGCATAATTTTACTTTTATGTAATTAACATTCCAAATTTTTACATACAATTGCACAAATTTATTTCCTACACTTGGTATTAGAGCTAATTGTATGTGACTTTGGAATTTTATTTGATTTCAAAGTTTAGAACTTGGATATTGTGTTGATTGATACAAATAATCTGTTTGCTCTTCCTTTGAAATCTAATAAGAGGTTTTTGTTCCTCTCGAAATAAGGAAGATTTAGGTATAAAGTTTGCAATGTAACTCTAATGGTAGCAATTGAAAAGCCTGTACAAAGTTTGTCTTAGGTAATAACCTAAATTCACTACCAGAAATGGGAGCAAAACAGGCCAGAGGAACACTCGGCTGCTTGCAAGCAGTCGAGAAAGGATTTATCGCCAGCCGCTAATTAATATTTTTCGACCACTTTGAAGCGGTCGACGATGGCCATTAATTCCCGCCCACCCAATAATTTCCCCCGCATTCTGGTTCTCACCCTCTCTCTCAATTTCTCTCAATTTCACACTGGTTCTCTCTTTCTCTCTCTCAATTTCTCTCAATTGAGTATTAAATCCGAGTCTTCCTTACCTCCATGTTGCCTCGTCGAAGCCATACCGAGTGAAACCTCGCTGAAGCGAGAGTCTCCGTCGCCGGTGTTAGTGGCTGAAGCTCTTTCTCTCGCCGGAACAAACGGGCTCTGCTGCTGGCTCGATTTTCTCCCCATTGTGCCAACCACTGTTTGTCCTCTTGCCGGCGGAGTCTTGCTGCAGCCCCTTCGGTCAAGTTGCTCGGTACGTACTCTTTCTCGCTCTCCCCCCTCTCTCTCTCTCTCTCTCTCTCTCTCTCTCCTTCTCTACCATAACAACAGAGCTTGTAATTTTTTTTTCTCTTTCTCCTTCTCTGCCATAACAACAGAGCTTGTAATTTTTTTTTTTTTTTTATATTACATTTTCTACTACGTGTAAGTTTGTCAATTTCTTTAATTTTTCTTTTAGGCATTTGCTGTGCAAAGACAACGTTGTAAGTTTATCAATTTTTTCTAGTTATCCAAGTGCCCTATAAGAAATAATTAAGGCAAGGAACATCAAAGGTAAGTTGGAAGAAAAATAAATCTCCCTTAGTTAATAGTTTGCCGACATGTGTGTGCCTTACTCTTGTTATTCTTGTAGCAACAAATCACTAAAAATCAAACAGGTAAAAAGAGTTTCCTGGTTCAATTTTTTTTTTTTTTTTTAAATATCCTATTATCTCATAATTTTTTCCAAATATTTTCTGGCACATAATGCCATCCCGTACTGAATGCTAACAAATATTGTTCATGTTCTTTGGCCTCCCTTAGTTATTCTTTTTAAAATACAAATAATGAAAAACAAATGATCACACGGAGGTATATAGGATAGTTTTGGCAGTAAATGTGGCTCCCAATTGAGGTGGTGAGGACTATCCAATGCCACTACTTAATAATCAAATCAAAGATGAGTGCATTGCAAGAATTTCATAAAGAGGATTAACTCATCCCTTCTTTTTTTCACCATTAACAAAAATCATTTTGATTTTGTCAGGTTTGGGTACAAATTAACAATTTATTTTTTATTTTTATTTATTTATCTATTAGTAATTGCATTCTGAATAGGGTTATTTCATAACTATTTCTAATAAAGGGTCAACTCAACTCAACCAAATCTTAACGTTAATTACACGTGAATTTTATATGGTAATATGCTGAATAGTAGTGTTGAACATGGTTCAAAGGGTCCCAATCGGCTTGAATTGCATTTTGGATGTGTTGAACCTATATTAGGCTTATGGGATTAATTTGAAAAAAAAATTACCTTAGATGAGTTTAGGGTTTGACCAAGTGGGTTTAAATTCTTTTAACTAGAATTAATTAGTATATATTTTATGAGTGAGCGAACAAAAATAAAATTTTAGGTTTAAATTAATGATCAAGTTAAGTTTGGGTTTGACTAAAATTCGTTATACTTTTGTAAAAACTTGGCCGAAATTTGAAATGAATTGCCTCTATTAAGTATAGGTAGTGAGTAACTATATATAAATTTTAGTTTTTAATAGATGGAGGTGTCACATTTAATGTGATAATACAACTTGAATAAGACACAACATAGACATGAATTTACTAGCAAATAATGCGAATAAAACATGCTATGAATTTGTAATCCAAAATTCATACAATTTGACCAAAATACAGAATAAATTAATTATTTATTAAATTTATTAAATTTTGGGACATTCACCAACATACATAAAATATATATATATAAGAATGAATTGCACCATAAGTTAGCAAGTGGCGGTCAATCCATGGAATGTGATTTAATTAACAAATTTAGCTGACGAAGCTAAATTATAAAAAAAAAAAAAAAAAAAAAAAGCACAATTTTAGAACGCAATCAATCCATGGAATGTAATTCAATTAACAAATTTCTAGGTTTACTGAAGTAAATGGTATAATTATATTTTATTTAATATTTTTGTAAATAGTATAATTAATATTTAATTTAATTTTTTTATATTTATCGAATTAAATCATTTTTAATAAATACTTTAATAAATAGAATGTGATTCAATAAATATAACTAATTAAATTAATAGGAAATATATTTTGTTTAAGTTAATTAATTTTGTAATTATTTAAAACACAAAATTTTATTATTAAAATAAAATATATTAATCATAAACAAAACTACAATTTGAAATGCATATTAAGGGAAAACAAAAAAATTTTGTTGTTATAAATATAAAAACTAACAGTATTACTAAACTCTCACCCATTTGTTTTTTATTATTTGTTTGTTTTTTTTTTTTTAAAGTGAGAAGAAATATACTAAGTATTTTGGCTGAGTTTTAGGGTTTACGAATGATAATAACACATCAATTAAGTATAATTTAAAAAATTATACTTCATATAAAATTCAGCCAAAACATAAAAATTTATACGAAATATAATTTTAACTTTTTAAATTAAATCAAACTTCAAAGAGACATACTTAAAAAATATCCACAGCTACGAGGTAAATAGTCTTAAATTGATTCTTAAATACCAAAGAAGGTAACTGTTGTGATGCTTAGCTTTTCTTCTCGCCAACTCTTTCTTTCTCTCACTTTCTCTTATACCATGTGTTTTGTTTGTCATACATGATCATCTAGTTTGAGTAAAAATAGCGACTCAGCATACCAAACATCTTTGTTGCAATCTGAATAGTACATTTTTTCTGCATGTATATGCATATATTTATTTTTTTAAATAAACTTAGACCCGTTCAAGAATCGTATCATGACTACCGATTTAGTCATCCTTGGTGCAATGACGTTAGTTTTTTGTTTCCAGATTCGTTTTCGCTATATGGATGCACAAATCGACATATGCGATTCTTGAATTGTCTAGTTTTGGACAGTTTGGGAATGCAATTATCTATCTTACATTCAACGCTGACTATGTGAGTTCTATGTTAGACAAGATTTCATGTAGCTACTCCCGTTGTTCTCTGGGTACATACATAAATTCGTAAAACACCGCTTTTATGTCGTGTGCTTGGAGAATTACACGAAGATGCTGCCGAAATTTCATCCAACAATAGAACAAGCAAATGTTGCGTTGAGTGGGAGGTGGATCGTGCATTCTCGAACGGGATAGGACCAACTACCTTGTAGATACGAGCATTTTGATTTTTTTTTTTCCAAACAACCATACATGTAGGTTTCAACTGGTGAGTTACTAAATGATATATCATCCACCAATTTAGATTATTCGTGCAAGTAGGTTTTGGCAGGATGGACAAGAGCTAGATTGACTTGCCAGATAGGTTGTCCTCTCGATATGTCTAAGGGATAGAGGACTTTATTACATACACGTACCAGTTGACTGCTCAGCAATCGATCAATTGCCCATGTAGAAAGTGTATTAATCGATATCATTTAACCCGAGATGTGGTAAGGGACCATCTATTAACGCACACGTTCTTAAAGACATACAAAAATTGGACAAAGCATGGGGAGGCTTACATTTCATTGCGGCACGTTCCGGAAAGAGTAGATCTATATGAAGATGTGGTGCTTGGTGATCAGATGTTGAAAATGATGTAGGATATCATGGCTGGGATACTTGAACCAGAATCAAGTACAGTGGCCAATACAGGAGGTGCTAGTAATCTGAGATCCGGTGCCAATGAAGATGTATCAAAATTTTTTAGTATTTTAGATGATGCAAATACTGAATTATATCCCAGATGCCAACATTACACTTAATTTTTTTCATAGTTGAGTTGTTGCACCTAAAAGTTCTTAATCACTGGTCCAATAGTTCATTCGACATGTTATTAGAGTTGTTCAAAAAGGTGCTGCCAGGTGGTGCCAAGATCTGTGAGTCCTACTATCAAGCCTGTAAGTTGACTGAAGATTTGGGTTTCACATATGAGACATGGGATGCGTGCCCGAATAGTTGTATGTTGTTCCGAAATGAGCATGCAACCCTTGACAACTGCCTTGTATGTGATAGTTCTAGATGGAAGCACGGCACTGTAGCCCAAAGTAGCCATCGACGGCGGAGAAATGGTACAAAACCAGTCGTTGCAAAATAAGTCCGATACTTTCCTCTGAAGCCTAGGTTAAAGAAATTGTTCATATCATCTAGGATGGCAAACTTAATGAGATGGCATGCAGAAAATAGTCATGATAATAGTAAAATGAAGTATCCATCTGACTACCCAGCCTAGAAAGATTTTGATCAACGGCATCCAGACTTTGCCTCTGATAGTCGAAATGTCTGGCTCGCTTTGGCGGCGGACGGGGTATATCCTTTTGGAGTGATGAATATAGTGCATAGTACATGGTCGATTGTCCTTGTTCCTTACAATCTACCACCATGGCTGTGCATGAAGTAACCATTTCTAATTCTATCAACTCTAATTGATTGGCCAAAAGAACCGGGAGATAAGATTGATGTCTATTTGCAAACGTTAATTGAAGAGTTGCAGGAATTGTAGAAAGAAGGTGTAATGGCTTTTGATGCTGCATCCAATGAAACTTTCAACCTTCGTGCATGCTTGTTGTGGACGATTAACGATTTTCCAACATATGCTAACTTATCTGGCTAGAGTACAAAGGGGAAGTTTGCTTGTCCTCCTTGCAATAAGAGGACGCATTCACGGTGGTTACGTTATGGTAAGAAGTTTGCGTATATGGGTCATAGAAGATTCTTGCCTAGTACACATCAGTTCAGGAGAAACAAAACTACCTTCGATGGTCACCGTGAATTTGGTCAGGCCCCGAAGAGATTATTCGATCATGAAATGTTAGCCCAGCTTGATGAAGAGGGTATATTAACTTTTTACAAGCCAACTGACTTGAGGAGACGGCTACTCAGATCAACTGAATCTTGTACCCATAGTTGGAAGAAAAAAAGCATATTCTTTGAGCTACCCTATTGAACGGACAACTTGGTAATGCATCACTTGGACGTCATGCATATTGAGAAGAATGTGTGTGACAACCTATTGTGGACAATATTGGATGACAAAATCAGATCAAAAGATACTGCCAATGCTAGGCGTGATTTGGAGGATCTGGGATTGCGACAACCATTACATTTGCAGTTGAAATGAGCAACTAGGGCATATCTGTCGCGCCCCGCCGAGTCCGGGGACCCGGGGTTGTGAGTAAAACAAACACGCACGTCATGAATTACTAAACCAATCACATCAGAGCGGCACAACAGTCACGCGTTGGACCGGCAAAACCTCTCCCTATATATTTAGGTCTAAATTGATTTTAACCTGTCACCTGTAACAATATATATATTAATTATCTAAACTCAACACTGCCTAAAACCTATGCAGTGGATATCCAACAACCATCACAACATATACTAG
>JAVXUM010000148.1:0-10728 GCA_035590655.1 Pouteria glomerata
ATTACAAAAGAAAATTAAACCCTAGTTGAGAAATTGGAGACAAACCCTCCAATCCTCTCTAAACTATATTTCTCTCTAAGTCCTCCCAATTCTCCGTCCAGCCCCCTTGAAACGACCTATCTCTTGCATATTTATAGTGTAACTCAAAAATACCAAATTACCCTTCCAAATCATAGCAGAATTGCAAAATTCCCGAAAATTGCAGGTTGGTTCGAACAAGGGTTTGAACAAGGCTGTTTGGTTCGAACGTTGGTTCGAATGGATTTCTCAGACTTAGCCATTTTTTTCTTCATCTGCTCACTGTGGTTAAAACAAGTATTCTAACCAACTGTGGTTCGAACATTGGTTCGAACAAGATTTCCTTAGAATTTTTTTCGTCTTTTTTTCTTGCACCACCTTCTGTTGTTCTAACCAAGGTTCGAACAAGATATGGTTCGAACAATTGTTCGAACAAGATCTTCACACTTAGAAAAATTCTTCAATTTTCTATCTCCTGCACCTTCTGTGGTTAGAACCAATGTTCAAACAAGGTATGGTTCGAATTGTTTGAACTACTTTTTCTGAATTGATCTCTTTTAGTCCAATTTCTTTCATTTATGCTCAAATACCTGCAAATCACACATAACCTCCTTTAATGCAATTCGACTCATATTTTCATTCATTTAAAATATAAATTTACATAATAATCCTCAAATTAAAGTTTTTGATTGTACTTTTTATAGTACAATCATTAACTCATTCTCCTAATTTCTCTGATATTCTTCAACTTGAATAGATACTATTTTCATGTGTAAATATCGCATGTCCATGCCCATGCCCATATTTGTGTTAGATTTGAAAAGTCACCAGGTTTGCCCTTGTGTAATCAAACAACTAATACGATGAATCAACTTATGTGCAATTGAGCATGCTTACTTGTCCATATTTACTACTAAATAAGGCAGCAAGCCGTTCTTCAGTGATCTAGTTTGAAACAACAAAAAAGTTGTTAGTGCAAATTATAAATCATATGGATCAACAACATAGACAAATACAACAGTTCTATTTGATTTCTACTTACATTCTGATCAATTTCAGAAACATACACTGTTTTCCTGATACTATCTTCACTTTGAACTCTAAAAGCTCTCCCATTCAACCTCATATTCCCCTGGTTATAGTTGTTCCTTCTCTGGCAAAACACAAAGTAGAAATTTCAGAAGGTCCAATGAAAAACATAAAAATAAAAAATAACATGACAATACAATATAATACAATACGAAAGTCAGTGCCATCACAAGAAGCTTAGTGAATTATTTCTTTTCTTTTTTTTTTTTTTTTTTTTGGTAGAATCAATTTATTGTTGAACCGCGCACTTAAAGAAATGAATCAAAATATTTTAAGTCAAACCATGTTAGAAGCCTATTGAAAAATAATTAATACATGAAAAGGATGCAATGAAAATAACCAATAGTTCCAACAAAAACTCTACCTACATAAATAACATGGTGGCAGCTGAAACCCACAGAAGTCAAAATTGTTCAATCAAAGGTACAACAATCTTCAACAAAAGGTATATCTAAATTGCCGAAACCTACTTTAGACCACAACTAGTAGTTGTAGTTGGAAAGCAATTAAAAAAGATAGATTGGGACCCGTAAGGTTAAAAATGCAAACCAAACCAAATCATGGAAACTTTCATTTATTTAACCCAAAAGAGAAATTTTAATTCAGAAAACTGATTTAATCATAATAAGCACTCGCCAAACTCCAAGGTGGATCAAGATTGTACAATAAACCCACAAGGATACAAGAGAAAAATAACAAAATCACTCAGAAAACCCTGATCTATCAAACCCAGAATATATACAGAATTCTAAAATCCAAACAGTTTTAAAAAAGCCAATTAATAACCACGATTGAATATACACAAATAATTCAATCCCAAAGATCCCCGTATACGTTGTACATGCATGGCAACTCAGAAATGATACTTGAAACACATTGGAAAACAATTCCACTTGCGAAGATAGATTGTAAAGATTTAAACCCCCCTCATGTGAATGTTAGTGCATGCCCACATGGGCAAAAAGCAAAAACATATAAAGAATTAAAAGAGAAAACCCACATGTACTATATGCCCATATGGGC
This sequence comes from Pouteria glomerata, assembly GCA_035590655.1. NCBI lineage: Eukaryota > Viridiplantae > Streptophyta > Magnoliopsida > Ericales > Sapotaceae > Pouteria > Pouteria glomerata. Next base: position 2,131 of record JAVXUM010000148.1, read on the forward strand.
AACAATAAAAATATTAAAAGAGGAATTCTTCTTTACAAAAAAGCAAGATTCACTCTCTTTATTCCAGTTTTTCTGGCTAATTGTTTCTCAATTTTTGGGATATAAATATGACTTCGAGAAGAGAGATTAAGGAGAGGTGTATGTGTGAAAAACTTGCAGTTCAGAATTATGCTTTGTAACTAGCATTAAAACATAATCCTACCCATTCATTCTCCAGAAAGTTTATGAGAAATTTTCAATTCTAGACCTGTCCTGTGTAGATACTGTTAAAGACTAGGCAAATGTTCAGTTGCTGTGATCATTAATCAAACTTGAAGATTTGTAAAGCACGCTACCTGGGTAATTATTGTTGTCCATCTCTTGTAGATTTAAGATTCTATTTTGTATAAAACATAGAATTGCTCTTCGTAGTTGGTAGAGAATCAGATCTAGTTTTATTTGTTTTGCTGTGTTTTATTACCGATTCTTTTAGTGGTATTAGAGCCACCTCTATTAATGGGAATTGGGAACATTTTAGTTACACCTATTCTCGACGCAACTGCACTTAACTAGATTTTTTATTGAATAAAGAGGCTTTTCCGATTAGTTAGGGTTATTTAAACTCCTTTGGTTGGTTTAATGAGGTTGCAGTGTTTTACTGTTGGTGTAATTATCTAGGAGGGAAGGCCTATATATTGCTTATCATTGCATTGATTTGCTGATTGAGTTAAAAATCAGAATCCTCTTCCCCCCTTATTTTTTTTTTTTTTTTTTTTTTTTTTTTTTTTCATATTTGCACTTTGTCTGTTTTGGGCCCTACATCATTTTGGTATTAGAACGAAAGATCGTCACTCACTTATTAGTTGAAGCAATTGAAGTCATAATTGTTAAAAGTGAGGACCTGGTATCAGAAGGAACAAGTTGCTAGAGCCACCATTCCTGCTCAAAAGAAATCAAAAACATAGTGTTATTGTTTCAACAACGGAATAACAAAACCATTGATCAGCATCTTTGTTGGCCTCCAGACGCCCTCAGAGGCCTTCTTCACTGGGTCTACTTATTTAGCCATGAAAGTCACCAAAGGTTACCCATTGGTACACAAGCTTTGAACCACTATTTTCCACAACAGCCGATGAAGCCATCTAAGCCCACCGCGAGCATCACTAACTCCCGAACGGCGCCATTGAACAACCTAGAAACCCTTATGAGGGCTAAAGTGCCATCATGCACCACCAAGGTCATGCGAGTAGACCAACGCGGTTCAACTATTCAACATCATCACTATCATAATCAAGCTCACATTGTGGCCTAGCGCCCCCATTGAGCACTAATTGTGGGTCAAAAACATTAATCTATCGTCTGAATCTGATGATCTCAAATTGGTTGATGGTTTTGAGCCATTTGATGACAAAGAAGTGCAAGTCGTAGGATTGGACATGCACCTTGGAGTGATGAGTTGCATCCTATCTACCCTGATGAACGAAGATGATTGGAAGCACACAAACAATTTTTTCAAACTTTATTAAAGTGGGGATCCCAAGTTTGCAAGATCATCATCGGTGGAGGAAGTTCTATGAACATGGTATCTTCTCAGGCCCTTAACTGCATTGGGCTTACTACGGAGCCTCATCCCTACCCCTTTTAGGTGGCCTTAGTAGATACCACTACTCTTTCCATTGCTCAAAGGTGTTTGGCTCCCCTACAGATAGGAAGCTACTTTGATAAGGTATGGTGTGACATCCTCCCATGGCCAAGGTCATGAGTCTCCACTCAAGCATTCACCACCCAAGAAAGCACCATCACAATCTAAGGTTCCTTCCCAGCCAACCAAAAGGCATGTTATTCAACTACTAAACCACAAGCTATTCGAGAAGGATAGTGTCAACCGTGGGTTTGTCTTAGCTTTTTTGCCCATGGACGTATTCTGTATTGCGTCCAAGTCGCCCCCTTACCCAAGCTGGTCCACTTATTATAAGATTCCCAAGACATTATACTAGAAGAACACCCCAATGAACTGCCTCTCATATGGGACACTCAACATGCAATCAACTTCATTCACGGCTCACAACTATCAAATTTGCCTCACTACAAGCTAAATCCCACTGAGCAAGTTGAGCTAAGAAAACAAATCAGAGAACTCTTCCAGAATGGAGCAATTAGAGAGTTTGAGTCCATGTGCAGTGCTCGCTCTTCTCACACCTAAGAAGGATGAACCTAGAGAATGTGTATCAATAGCAGAGATATTAATAAGATTACCATCAAGTATCAATTTCCCATATCTTGACTCAAAGATATGCTTGCTCGAATCCATGTGGTTCTCCAAGATAGATCTACAAAGTGGGCACCACTAAATTCACATCCGGCTTAATAATAAGTGAAAAACTGCATTTAAGATTCATGATGGTTTATATGAATGGCTTGCAATGTCGATTGGCCTTTCAAATGCCCTTGGCACATTCATGAGGATAATGAATCAAGTCCTATGCCCCTTTCTAGAGAAATTCTTGTTGGCATATTTCAACGATATCCTCATCTTCAATAAGAATAAAGAAAAGAAAGTGGATCACCTAAAATAGACCCTTAAGGTACTACGAGTTGCCAAGCTTTATGTTGACCTTAAGAAACGCTTCTTCCTACAACCTCAACAACTCATTGTCTCACAATAAGGTATAGTAGTCGATACTGAGAAGGTTCGAGCAATTAAAGAATGGATTGAACCTAAAACCATTACAAGGGTGTAAAGTTTCCATCTGTTGGCAACATTTTATAGGAGATCCATTAGGGCTTCAGTTCCATCATGGCTCCCATCGCGAGTTGCATGGAAAAAGGGAAATTTCCTATGGACATCTACAGTAGCAAAGGCCTTTGAGGCAATCAAACAAAAGATAGAAGCTCATATTGCCACCCTAACTTTTCAAAAGTTTTTGAAGTAGCCTGTGATGCTTCAAGAGTTGGCATAAGTGGAGTTCTAAGTCAAGAAGAACGTTTGGTTGCATTTTTTCGTGAAAAGATTAATGAATCAAGGATAAGATTCTCCGTTTTTGACAAATAACTGTTCATAGTCATACAATCTTTGTGTTATTAGGGGTATTATCTATTACAACAAGAATTTGTTCTCAACTCTAACCACGAAGCATTGGAGCACCTGCGTTCCCAAAAGAAACAAAGTAGTAAACAAGCTTGGGTCGAGTTTCTTCAAGAGTATACTTTTGTTCTCCAACACCGCTCTGTTATGGAAAACAAAGTGGTAGATGTTATAAGTAGAGTCCTTACTCTACAATCTATGCATATCAACATCATTAGGGTTGAAAGGCTTTAGGATGAATACACATCTACTTTAGACTTCAGCATAATCTTTAAGGAAGCATAGGATGGCCATCGACATGATCATGTCAATTCCTTCTTCGAGATGGCTATCTATTTCAGGGTTCACAATCGTGTATCCCCCAAACCTCTCTTAGAGAATTTCTTCTTTAGGTTTGGTAGGTCATTTTGGTCAAGATAAGACCAATGCCTTGGTGGAAGATGGATTCTATTGGCCAAAATTAAAAAGAGATGTCATTCAGATTGTTTCACAGTGCCGCACAAGTTAATTGGCAAAAGCAAAGAAGCAAAACACAAAACTGTATACACCCCTACCAATCCCTTCATGCTCCGTGGCAAGACATTAGCATGAATTTTGTTTTAAGACTGCCTAAAACCATTCTTAAGTGTTGACTCTATTTTGGGGATAGTGAATTGTTTCTCAAAAAATGGCTCAATTTATCCCCTGCACCAAAATAGCTTGCGGTTCATCTGTGGCCAAACTATTCTTCAATGAAGTTGTCAGACTTCATGGACTCCAATCTTCCATTGTGTCCAATGGAGACATGAAATTTGTGGGCTATTTTTGGAAGATCCTCTGGAAGCTATTTGGGACTAATCTAAAGTTCTCATTAGCCTTTAACCATCAAACTGATGACCAGACTGAGGTGATCAATCGCAGTATTAGGAACATGTTGTGGTGTTTAGTTGGAGAATGACAAGGAGCTTGGAGCTTCTTATTACCAGCTGCCAAGTTTGCCTACAATAATTCAGTCAAGTGGTCCACCAAAAAGAGCTCTTTTGAGTGTGTACATGACTTCAATCCTCATTAGCCCATTGATATGGTACCATTGCTGCCAGAAGCAAGGATTTCACAAATCGCAGATTCTCTTGCCAAGCACATCCATGATCTTTATGATGAAGTTCACCATAAAATTGCAACCAGCAATATGAAGTATAAACTAGCCACTGATGTACATCAACAAAGCATAATATTTAATGAAGGAGATTATGTTATGGTACATCAATCTTTCAAAAAGCTACATGCTGAAGCCATTGGACCTTTTCGCATCAAAGAACAAAGGGTACCTAATGCTTAGCTGGTTGATTTACCCATTGACATGAATATTAGTCCAGTATTCAACGTTGAGGATTTAATCCCATATCGAGGCACATTTGTGCCTCCCAAATTACCTACAGGTAATCACCTCGAGAGGCATGTTTGACAACCTGCAGTGCCACCTACCCTCCAATTCTGCGACTAAGTGTCAAACAAATTACAGGAATTATGGATGTTAAAACTATCATCGCTACTCAGGGTTAGCTCTGACTTTTCTTGGTCAAATGGAAATATCGTCCAAAGTCCGATACGACATGGATTTCTGAAGGATGAGTTCAGCAGAATTAATCCTAAACTGCTAGACAGAACCCTTGCTCACTACTCTCCGAAGGCGAGTTCCTTCTAATTGGGGTGAATGATGGAAATCCAGAACATTTTAGGTCCACTTATTCTAGATGTAACCTCACTTAATTAGATTTTTGGTTGAATAAGAAGACTTTTGTAATTGGTTAAATAAAAAGGTGTTGGGCTTATCTAAACTCTGCTATTTAGTTTATTGAGGCAGTAGTGATTTATTATTAGTGAAACTATCTAGGAATGAAGGCCTATATATTGCTTATTGTTGAATTGTGCTAGGCAGCTTGATGATTGAGTTAAAAATCAGAATCCTCTTCTCCCCTATCTCTCTTTTTTTTTTTTTTTTTTTTTTTTTTTGTATTTACACTTTGTTTGTTTTAGGTACTATATCATTTGTGATTAATACAAAATAATATGTGATTATTGTTAAAGCTTGTTTAATATGATTCACCAAGATTGTTTGGGATTATTAAAAAAAATAAAAAAATAAATAAAAAAGAAAGAAAAAAATGGTGACTCTTGGTTCGTTGCCTATTTCTATCATTTATTAGTTTATTTTATTTTTCATGGTTAGTTTAATATTTAAATTTAAGAATCATACAAAAAAAGAAAATCAATTTATTTTAAGTTTATATTAGAACACCTATTAGTTTGGAGAGAGTGAATTAGATACAACCAAGACTTTCATTGTGGACTCTACCCTAGACTCATTAAGATATAACTTGCAACACAACACTACATTTGGGGAATTCATGCAAATTTTGGTAGCTAACAGTTGTGCAAGTAATCCTCAGACCTAACTAAAAGCATCAGTAATAAAACCGGAATTGAAAAATAAAATAAAATTTGATTCTCTAACAAGATCAGTTCTTTGATTTATGCAAAATAAAATCTTAAATCTGCAAGAGATGTACAGCAATAGTTACCCGTGCTTTAAAAATCTTCAAGTTCAGTCAATGATTACAGTAACCACACAATTGCCCCTCTCTAACAGTATCCACACAGGGCAAATCTAGAATTAAAAGTTTTTCACAGACTTCCTGGAGAATGAAGAGGTAAAATTGTGTAGTAATGCCGGTTACAAATCAAAACTCTAAACTGCAAGTTTTTCACACATACACCTTTCCTTAAGCTCTCCTCTCCAAGCTAGATTTATATCTCAAAAAGTGAGAAACAAATAGCCAAAAATTTAAAAAAAAAAAAAAAAAACAAGCCTTAAGAGCGTGAATCCTTGCTTTTAGAAAAGCAGAGTTCATCTTTTGATATTTTTATTGTTTTCCCATATGGGCATATTTTTATTGTTTTCCCATATGAGCATGGCATGCTTGGGTTTCCTCTTTTAATTCTTTATCTGCTTTGATTTTTGCCTATGTGGGCATGCACTAACATCTCCCACTTGGCCACAAAAGGCAAAATATGATATAGGAAATGAAACATGCAATACTTGTAGAATTCAAATCCTAGTCCAACTAGGATTGATCCAATTAACATTTAATTGTTATTAAATTTCCTTACTCCTTTTATTTTGCACATTGCCCCTTTGTGTGTGATCCATTAGATTCATAACTACACTAGTTGTAGGAAATAAATATTAAACAAACCTTTTGCTTAATATTTCAATTAGAACTCTTTCAATTAACTTCAAATTAGAACTCTTCTAATTTATTTTCTTTATAAAGAATAATCAATTAATCAATTTCTATATATTCTCTAGGCCTCTATCAGCCATGAGTAACACCTAGCTACATCATGACTAAATTCCAAATGGTATGAAATTGGTTGTGAACCTTTCAATCAATAATTACCATGTAATTCAATCCTTCTATCATGCAACGCTCCGATCAAGTTACACAAGGTATGGAATAATTGTCGAACCATAACTCAATCACATTTGTTTGATCCAAGAATATTAACTCTAGTGAGGTAAAATATAGAACTCCTTATTTCCACCCAAACCCTAGCTATGGAGTTTTTATTCCTGTTAAATCGTAAGAGATCACATAGAGCATTATCTCTGTTTACTGAGAGTGATAGATCTCATGTTGTATATTTACATATCTTCATGTGTATCTTACTATATCTAACGATTACACACTTACATCCAATAAATGAAGCACAGTGTATTACAATATTAAAGTAAATTATTTTACACATAAAAGTTGTAATGTCTTAGGTTTGAGGATTACTTGCATACAACTGTAATTAAAATCACCTGTCAACAAGTGTATAAAACCCCATATAAGTTTTCATGAGTTGGTCAAGTTCAGATACATGATCCAACATGCACCTGTTTGTTTTAGTGTCTGTACATAAGCGACTTGAGACTAATCATCCTCATAACAACAAACATGTGCTAGTCCAACCAAATTATTGGTGTCCAATTAATAATCCTACAACTAAGAACATTTAAGGACAAATCTCAGAGAAATATATGTCTCACTTTAAATAATAAAATCATGAACTAACTGGTTCTCAATTTTATCCCAAGAACTTATCATGAAATAGAACAACATAATCATGACAAAATAAAGGTTGCCCCTTTACATTATTTAAAATAGTTACAATGCATAACTTCAACAATGACCCACTTGTACTAAAGCCAATTGCTTATATACCTCATACCCATCTTATCAAGATGATGATCAAAATGCTATATTAATGCTTTAATCAGTGGTCTGCTACATTGACTGATGAAGTAATCTTCTTAATACTTATCGTGAAATGCGTTAAATGTATATCAAAATTCCATTTCTGCCAAATTAAATGTTCCTAGTCCTTTCTTTTGACTAACCATTGATGAAACCCATTCATTTTTCAATGACAACATGTAATAATTGACCATATTCAACTTAAGTGGCATTGAGCATACATCTAGAAATGAGGATTTTACGGTGTTAAAACCCCATAGCACCAAAATGTCAACAACACTTTAATCTAAAATCAAGAAGAGAGAGAGGCCATCAATGAAATGCAGAATTGAATAAAAATCAACAAAGAATATGATAAAATTGGATCATAATCGAGAATTAAATTATACCATTCGATTGTTCGAGAACTCATCATTTCCAAAATGCTTATCATCAGCAGGAGAAATTTTATAGGCTGTAAATTGATCGTAATTACAATCATGCAAGTAGGACGAGGGGAAGAACTCTTTCGCCAGCGGATTCAACTTCAGGTGCGTCAGCATCTCCACAATGTCTCGAATTTTGAATTCCGATTTGGAATCAGGGTCTTTGGCACCACTAGTCATAGATTCAGCATTAGTATTATCAGCATTTACATTTTCAGTTTCAGTGTTCGGAGAGGACTCAACCATGGGAACTGACACTGCTTCCTCACCAGTCACCTCCGCACCGGTGGCCATGGAGTCAAAACCTCAAAACACAAAACAAAAACTTCGTAAATCTGTATATAAAAATATGAGTAAATTTAGGGTAGTCCTTCTCGAGTTTTTTACCTAATTAAACACCTTAAAAAAATGAGCTTCGGTGGAAAAAAATACCGAAATAGGCTCGATGTCGTCATTTTAAACGACACCACCATGATGTCGTAAATTCAAAGGACGACACCATGGTGCCATAATTTCAAACGACACCACCCTGGTTCTATATTCCAACCCGAAGCGACGTCAGTTCAGTTCTCTTCTCCTCCTTCGTTTGCTATATCTTCGCAACGGTCGACTGAACCACTGCAGGAAGGTCACCTCCGCCGGCAGGCTACTACTCCATTGGCAGACCTAGCTTCTCCAAGGCTCAACGGACAAAAATGTAAGTTTTTTCTTCAAACCAAGTCTATATATATACACATATAGGCAGACACGTAAACACTACATACGGGTTTTACTGTCAATGCATGCTCTGCTCTATTGAATGAGTTAGTTTCTTCAGTTTGTTCAT
>JAVXUM010000189.1:0-10725 GCA_035590655.1 Pouteria glomerata
TTTCAGTTTAATCACATGGATCTTGACAAAATACACAAAATCAATAAAAAATTGGATTAAATCGGACACCCGGTCTGAATGTCTTGGCCGCGCGCAGTTTTGCTGTGAAATTTTTGTTTTGGTTTTTTCTATTTTTTTCTGTTTGGTCACATAGATTTGAAAAATAAATACACGAATTCAATAAAGAATGATTTGGCCGCGCGAAGTTTTGCTGAGGAGATTTTGTTTTGGTTTTTTCCATTTCTTTCTATTTGGCCACGTAGATCTCGAAAAAATATGGGAAGTCAAAAAACAATTTGCCTAAATTGGACTCCCGGGCTAAAAGTTATGGCCACTTAAAGTTTTGTTTGGTCGCCTTAGTTAAGCTTTATACTCCGAAAACTTTGAATGACCATAACTTTTCGCTCAGGTGTCTGATTTAGGTGAATTTTTTTTTATTCTATGTATTGTTTCAAGATCTATGCGACTAAACTTAAATAATAGAAAAAACTAAAAAAAAAAATCAGTGCTAAAATTGCGCGTGGCCATAACTTTCTGCCTGTGTGTCCTATTTAGGTGATTTTTGCTCTGGTTTATTGGTTTTTTCAGTTTAGTCACATAGATTTTGAAAAAAATACACGAAATCGATAAAAATTGCATGAAATCGGACACCCGAGCAAAACGTCTTGGCCGTGCGCTGTTTTGCTGCGAAAATTTTGTTTGGGTTTTTTCTACTTTTTTCTATTTGGTCACGTAGATCTCTTAAAAATTCATGAAATAAAAAAATATTTGGGTAAATCGGACTCCCGGGCTGAAAGTTATGGTTGTGCGAAGTTTTATTTGGTCGCTTTAGTTAAGCTTTGTATCCCGAAAGTTTGAATGGCCAAAACTTTTCGCTCGGGTGTTTGATTTAGGTCATTTTTTTTTATTCCATGTTTTTTTTTTCGAGATCTGTGCAACCAAACTGATTTAAAAGATAAAATAAAAAAAATATCAGCGCCAAAACTGCGCGCGGCCATAATTTTCTGCCTGTGTGTCTAATTTAGGTGATTTCTGCTCTGTCTTCTCAGTTTAGTCACATGAATCTTGAAAAAATACACAAAATAAAAAATGAATTGGATTAAATCGGACACTCGGGTAGAATGTCTTGGCCGCTTGCAGTTTTGCAGCGAAATTTTTATTTTGGTTTTTTTTTTTTTCTATTTGGACATGTAGGTCTCGAAAAAATACATGAAACCAAAAAAAAATTTGCGAAAATCAAACTCCCGGGCTGAAAGTTATGGCTGTTCGAAGTTTTGTTTGGTCGCTTTTGTTCGGCTTTATATGCCTAAAACTTTGAACGGCCATAACTTTTCGCTCGGGTGTCCACTTTAGGTTAATTTTTTTTTGTTCCTTGCATTTTTTGGAGATCTATACGAGCAAACTGAAAAAATCTGAATTTTTGTTAAGCCGAAATTTTTATTTTGGTTTTTTCTATTTTTTTCTATTTGGAAACGTAGATCTCAAAAAAGAAAACGGGAAATTAAAAAAAAAATTGCCTAAATTGGACTCTTGGGCTAAAAGTCATGGCCGTACAAAGTTTTGTTTGGCCGCCTTAGTTAAGCTTTGTACCCCGAAAACTTTGAATGGCCATAACGTTTCGCTCGGATGTCCGATTTAGGTGAATTTTTTTTGATTCCATGTATTTTTTCGAGATCTTTGTGACCAAACTTGAATAATTGAAAAAATTAAAAAAAATAGCAGCGCCAAAACTGCGTGCGGCCATAGTTTTCTACATGTGTGTCCGATTTAGGTGATTTCTGCTCTTTTTTCTTGGTTTTTTTTTTCAGTTTAGTCACATAGATGTTGACAAAATACACCAAATCAATGACAAATTGAATGAAATCAGACACCTGGGCAAAATGTCTTGGTCGCGCACAATTTTGCTGCGGCATTTTTGTTTTAGTTTTTTCTACTTTTTTCTGTTTGGACACGTAGATCTCGAAGAAATTCGTGAAATCAAAAAACAACTTGCGTAAATTGGACTCCCGGGCTGAAAGTTATGGCCGTTCGAAGTTTTGTTTGGTCGTTTTAGTTAAGCTTTGTATCCCGAAAACTTTGAATGGCCATAACTTTTCGCTCGGGTGTCCGATTTGGGTCATTTTTTTTTATTCCTTGCATTGTTTCGAGATCTGTGCGACTAAACTGATTTAATCAATGAAATAAAAAAAAATATCGGCGCCAAAACTGCGCACGGCCATAACTTTTTGCCTGTGTGTCCAATTTTGGTTTTTTTTTTTTTTTTCAGCTTGGTCACGTAGATCTCGAAAAAATACGTGTAACCTAAATAAAATTTGCGCAAATCGGACTCCCGGGCTGAAAGTTATGACCGTGCGAAGTTTTGTTTGGTCGCTTCAGCTCGGCTTTATACGCCGAAAACTTTGAATGGCCATAACTTTTCGCTCGGATGTCCAATTTTGGCTGAATTTTTTTTTAATTCCATGTATTTTCTCGAGATCTATGCAACCAAATTGAAAAAATCTGAGAAAATTAAAAAAATAATATCGACGCCAAAACAGCACGCGGCTATAACTTTATGCCTGTGTGTCCGATTTAGGTGATTTCTACTCTGTTTTTTTCGATCTTTTTCAGTTTAGTCACATAGATTCTGAAAAAATACATGAATTCTATAAAAAATTAGATTAAATTGGACACCAAAGCAGAATGTCTTGGCCACGCGAAGTTTTGCTGTGGAATTTTTGTTTTGGTTTTTTCTATTTTTTTCTGTTTAGTCACGTAGATCTTGAAAAAATATGGGAAATCAAATAAAAATTTGCTTAAATCGGACTCCCGAGCTAAATGTTATGGCCGTATAAAATTTTGTTTGGTCGCCGTAGTTCAACTTTATACCCCGAAAACTTCGAATGGCCATAACTGTTTGCTCGGTTGTCCGATTTAGGTGAATTTTTTCTGAATCCATGTATTTTTTCGAGATCTATGCAACTAAACTTAAATAATTAAAAAAACCAAAAAAAAAATTACGCGCGGCCATAACTTTCTGCTTGTGTGTCTTATTTAGGTGATTTTTGCTCTGTTTTTTGGTTTTTTGACTTTAGTCACATAGATCTTGAAAAAATACACGAAATCCATAAAAATTCGGATGAAATTGGACAGCAGGGCAGAATGTCTTGGCCGCGTACAGTTTTGTTGCGAAATTTTAATTTGGGGTTTTTCAACCTTTTTCTGTTTGGTCAAGTAGATCTCGAAAAAATTCGTGAAATTAAAAAAAATATTGCGTAAATCGGACTCCCGGGCTGAAAGTTATGGCCCTCCTAATTTTTTTTTGGTTGCTTTAGTTAAGCTTTATACCCCGAAAACTTTCAACGGCCATAAATTTTTGCTCTAATTTAGGTGAATTGTTTTTTGATTCCATGTATTTTCTCGAGATCTATGCGACGAAACGAAAAAATTTGAAATAACCAAAAAAAAAATATCGGCGTCAAAACTGCGTGTGGCCACAACTTTTTACCTGTGTATACGATTTAGGTGATTTCTGCTCTATTTTTTTGATTTTTTTCAGTTTAGAAACATCGATTTCAAAAAAATACACGAAATCAATGAAAAACCTAGTTAAATCGAATACCCAGGCAGAATGTCTTGGCCGCATGAAGTTTTGCTGTGGAATTTTTCTTTAGGTTTTTTCTATTTTTTTCTGTTTGGACACGTAGATCTCGAAAAAATACGGGAAATCAAACAAAAATTTGCCTAAATCGGACTCCCGGGCTAAAAGTTATGGCCGTACAAAGTTTTGTTTGGTTGCCTTAGTTAAGCTTTATACCCCAAAAACTTTGAATGGCCATAACTTTTCGCTCGGGTGTCCGATTTAAGTGAGTTTGTTTTTAACTCCATATATTTTCTCGAGATCTATTCAACCAAGTTGAAAAAATCTGAAAAAATAAAAAAAAAATATCGGCGCCAAAACTGCGCGCGGCGATAACTTTATGCCTGTGTGTCTGATTTAGGTGATTTCTGCTCTATTTTTTTGATTTTTTTTAGTTTAGTTACATTGATTTCAAAAGAATACACGAACTCAATAAAAAACTAAATTAAATCAGGCACTAGAATGTGTTGGCTGCGTGAAGTTTTGCTACAAAATTTTTCTTTCAGTTTTTTATACTTTTTTCTATTTGGTGACGTAGATCTCGAAAAAATTCGTGAAATCAAAAAACAGTTTGCACTCGGGTGTCCGATTTAGGCGAATTTTTTTTTGATTCCATGTATTTTCTCGAGATCTATACGACCAAACTGAAAAAATCTAAAAACTTTTTATGCCTGTGTGTTTGATTTAGGTGATTTCTGCTCTGTTTTTTTGATTTTTTTCAGTTTAGTCACATAGATTTCGAAAAAATACAAGAAATCAAGAAAAAATTAGATTAAATCGGACACTCGGATAGAATCTCTTGGCCGCGTGAAGTTTTGCTGCGGAATTTGTGTTTTGGTTTTTTCTATTTTTTTTCTGTTTGCTCACGTAGATCTCGAAAAAATTTGCAAAATTAAAAAAAAAATTTGCGAAAATCAGACTTCCGGGCTGAAAGTTGTGGCCGTGCGAAATTTTGTTTGGTCGCTTTAGTTAAGCCTTATACCCCAAAATTTTTGAATAGCTAAAACTTTTCGCTTGGGTGTCCGATTTAGGATAATTTTTTTTTTATTCAATGTATTTTTTTGTGATCTATGCGACTAAATTAAGAAAATCAAAAAACCCCCAAAAAAAATATCAGCCCCAAAACTGCGCGCTAGAATAACTTTCTGCCCACGTGTCCAATTTAGGTGATATCTGTATGGTTTTTCTCATTTTTTTCAATTTAGTCACATAGAGCTCGAAAAAAAACATGAAATAAAAAAAAAATTTCGAGTAGATCAGAGACCCAGGCAGAAAGTGATGGCTGCGCGCAGTTTTGCTGCTGAAATTTTTATTTTGGTTTTTTCTGTTTTTTTTCTGTTTAGCCACTTAGATTTCAATAAAATACGAGAATTAAAAAAAAAATTTTGCCTAAATCGGACTCCCGGGCTAAAAGTTATGGTTGTACAAAGTTTTGTTTGGTCGCTTTAGTTAAGCTTTTTACCTACAAAACTTTGAATGGCCATAACTTTTCGCTCGGGTGTCCGATTCAGTTGAATGTTTTTTGATTCCATGTATTTTTTCGAGATCTTTGCGACTAAACTTAAATAATTGAAAAAAACCAAAAAAAAAAAATCAGCGCCAAAACTACGCGCGGCCATAATTTTCTGCCTGTGTGTCCGATTTAGGTGATCTCTGCCCAGTTTTTTTGATTTTTTTTTTTTCAGTTTAGTAACATAGATCTCGAAAAAGTACACGAAATCAACAAAAAGTTGAATGAAATCGGACACTCGGGCAAAATGTCTTGGCTGCGCGCAGTTTTGCTGTGGGATTTTTATTTTGGTTTTTTCTACTTTTTCCTATTTGATCACGTACATCTCGAAAAAATTCGTGAAATAAAAAAGAAATTTGCGTAAATCGGACTCTCGGGCTGAATGTTATGGCCGTGCGAAGCTTTGTTTGGTCGCTTTAGTTAAGCTTTGTATCCCGAAAACATTGAATGGCCATAACTTTTCGCTCGAGTATCCGATTTAGGTCATTTTTTTTATTCCATATGTTTTTTCGGGATCTGTGCGACTAAACTGATTTAATAGATAAAATAAAAAAAATATCGGCGCCAAAACTGCGCGCGGCCATAACTTTCTACCTGTGTGTCAAATTTAGGTGATTTTTGCTCTGTTTTTTCAGTTATTTTCAGTTTAGTCACATCGATTTCCAAAAAGTACACAAAATTAATAAAAAATTAGATTTAATCGGACACCCGTGCAAAATGTCTTGGTAGCACGCAGTTTTGCTGTGAAATTTTTGTTTTAGTTTTTTCTTTTTTTTTTTTTTCTATCTGGTCACGTAGATCTCGAAAAAATACATGAAACCAAAAAAAAATTTGCGTAAATCGGCCTCCTGGGCTATAAATTATGGCCGTGCGAAGTTTTGTTTGGTCGTTTTAGTGCAGCTTTATATCCCGAAAACTTTGGACAACCATAACTTTTCGCTTGAGTGTCCGATTTAGGTGAAATATTTTTTGATTCCATGTATTTTCACGAGATCTATGCGACCAAACTGAAAAAATCTGAAAAAATAAAAAAAAATATCGTTGCCAAAACTGCGCGCGGCCATAACTTTATGCCTGTGTGTCTGATTTAGGTGATTTATGCTCTTTTTTTTTTCGATCTTTTTCAGTTTAGTTACATAGATTTCAAAAAAATACATGAATTCCATAAAAAATTAGATTAAATCGGACACCCAAGCACAATGTCTTGGCCGCACGAAGTTTTGCTGCGGAATTTTTGTTCTGGTTTTTTCTATTTTCTTTTTGTTTGGTCACGTAGATCTCGAAAAAATATGGGAAATCAAACAAAAATTTGCCTAAATCGGACTCGCAGGCTAAAAGTTGTGGCCGTAATACGTTTTGGTTGGTCGCCTTAGTGATGTTTTATACCCCGAAAACTTTGAATGGCCCTAACTTTTCGCTCAGGTGTCCGATTTAGGTGAATTTTTTTGATTCTATGTATTTTTTCGAGATCTATGCGACTAAACTTAAAAAATAGAAAAAACAAAAAAAGAATAACGGCGCCAAAATTGCGTGCAGCCATAACTTTCTGCCTGTGTGTCCGATTTGGGTGATTTTTGCTATAGTTTTTGATTTTTTCGGTTTCGTCACATAGATCTTGACAAAATACACGAAATCGATAAAATTTTGGATGAAATCGGACACCCAGGAAGAATGTCTTGGCCGCGCACAGTTTTGCGGCGAAATTTTTAATTTGGTTTTTTCTATTTTTTTCTGTTTGGTCACTTAGATCTCGAAAAAATTCATGAAATCAAAAAAACATTTGCATAAATCGGACTACTGGGCTAAAAGTTATCGCCGTGCGAAGTTTTGTTTGGTCGCTTTGGTTAAACTTTTTACCCCTAAAACTTTGAATGGCCATAACTTTTTGCTCGGGTGTCCGATTTAGGTGAATTTTCTTTTGATTCCATGTATTTTCTCGAGATCTATGCGACCAGACAGAAATAATTAGAAAAAATCAAAAAAAAAAAATATCGGCGCCAAAACTACGCGCGGCCATAACTTTATGCCTGTGTGTCTGGTTTAGGTGATTTCTGCCCTGTTTTTTTGATCTTTTTCAGTTTAGTCACATAGATTTTGGAAAAATACATGAATTCAATAAAAAATTACATTAAATCGGACACCCAGGCAGAATGTCTTGGCCGCGCGAAGTTTTGCTGCGGAATTTTTGTTCTAATTTTTTCAATTTTTTTCTTTTTGGCCACGCAGATCTCGAAAAAATACGGGAAATCAAAAAAAATTTGCCCAAATCAGACTCTCGGGCTAAAAGTTATGGCCATACAAAGTTTTGTTTGATCGCTTTAGTAAAGCTTTATACCCCGAAAACTTTGAATGGCCATAACTTTTCGCTCGGGTGTCCGATTTAGGTGATTTTTTTTTGATTCTATGTATTTTTTTGAGATCTATGCGAGTAAACTTAAGTAATAGAAAAAACCAAAAAAAAAATATCGGCGCGAAAATTGCGCGCGGCCATAACTTTCTTCCGATGTGACTAAAATGAAAAAAGCCAAAAAAACAAAGCAAAAATCACCTAAATAGGGCACACGAAATCGACTAAAAATTGGATGAAATCGGACACCCGGGGAGAATGCCATGGCCTCGCGCAGTTTTGCTACAGCATTTTTGTTTTGGTTTTTTCTACTTTTTTCTGTTTGGTCACGTATATCTCGAAAAAATTCGTGAAATCATAAAATAATTTGCATAAATCGGACTCCCGGGCTGAAAGTTATGGCCGTGCGAAATTTTGTTAGGTCGCTATAGTTAAGCTTTATACCCCGAAAACTTTGAATGGCCATAACTTTTTGCGCGAGTGTCCAATTTAGGCCAATTTTTTTTTCGATTCCATGCATTTTCTCGAGATCTTTGTGATTAAACTTAAATTATTGAAAAAACCAAAAAAAAAATATCGGCGTCAAAACTGCACGCGGCCATAACCTTACGCCTGTGTGTCCGATTTAGGTGATTTATGCTCTGTTTTTTCGATTTTTTTTCAGTTTAGTCACATAGATTTCAAAAAAATACACGAAATCAATAAAAAACTAGATTAAATCGGACACCCAGGCAGAATGTCTTAGTCACGTGAAGTTTGGCTACGGAATTGCTGTTTTGGTTTTTTCTACATTTTTCTGTTTGGTCACATAGATCTCGAAAAAATTCGTGAAATCAAAACAAAATTTACGCCGGGGTGTCTGATTTAGTTGAATTTTTTTTTTGATTTCATGCATTTTCTCGAGATCTATACGACCAAACTGAAAAAATCTGAAAAACTAAAAAAAAATATCGGCGTCAAAAATGCGCACGGCCATAATTTTATGACTGTGTGTCCGATTTAGATGATTTCTGCTCTATTTTTTTGATTTTTTTCAGTTTAGTCGCATAGATTTTGAAAAAATACACGAAATCAACAAAAAAATTAGATTAAATCGGACACCCGGGCAGAATGTCTTGGCCACGCGAAGTTTTGCTATGGAATTTTTGTCTTGGTTTTTTCTACTTTTTTCTATTTGGTCATGTAGATCTTGAAAAAATTCGTGAAATCAAAGAAAAATTTACGTAAATCAGGCTCCCGGGCTAAAAGTTATGGCTGTGCGAAGTTTTGTTTGGTCACTTTAGTTAAGCCTTATACCACGAAAACTTTGAATAGCTATAACTTTTCACTCGGGTGTCCGATTGAGGTTATTTTTTTTTGGATCCCATGTATTTTTTCGTGATCTATGCGACTAAATTGAAAAAATAAAAAAATAAAACCAAAAAATATCAGCCCCAAAACTGTATGCGGCCATAACATTCTAACCGCGTGTCCGATTTAGGTAATATCTGTTTAGTTTTTTTAATTTTTTAAAATTTAGTCACATAGTGCTCGAAAGAATACACGAAAAAAAAAAAAATTAGACCAGATCGAACACCCGGGCGAAAAGTTATGGCGGCGCGCAGTTTTGCTGCCGAAATTTTTGTTTTGGTTTTCTCTAATCTTTTCTGTTTGGTCACGTAGATCTCAAAAAAATATGGGAAATCAAAAAAAAAATTGCCTAAATCGGACTCCTGGGCTAAAAGTTATGGCTGTGCAAAGTTTTGTTTGGTCGCCTTAGTTAAGCTTTATACCCCGAAAACTTTGAATGCCCATAACATTTCATTCGGGTGTCCGATTTAGGTTAATTTTTTTTGATTCAATGTATTTTTTTGAGGTCTTTGCGACTAAACTTAAATAATTGAAAAAACCAAAAAAAAAATATCGGCGCCAAAACTGCGGACGGCCATAACTTTTTGCCTATGTGTCCGATTTAGGCAATTTTTACTCTGTTCTCTCTGTTTTTTTTTTAAGTTTGGTCACTAGATCTTGGAAAAATACATGAAATCAATAAAAAATTGAATGAAACTAGACACCTGGGCAAAATGTCTTGGCCACGCGCAGTTTCGCTGCGTGATTTTTGTTTTGGTTTTCTCTACTTTTTTCTGTTTGGACACGTAGATCTCGAAAAAATTCGTGAAATCAAAAAAAAAAAATTTGTGTCAATCAGACTCACGGGCTGAACGTTATGGCCGTGCGGAGTTTTGTTTGGTCGCTTTAGTTAAACTTTGTATCCCGAAAACTTTGAATGGCCATAACTTTTCGCTCGGCTGCCCGATTTAGGTGAATTTTTTTGATTCAATGTATTTTTTCGAGATCTTTGCGACTAAACTTAAATAATTGAAAAAATCAAAAAAACAATATCGGCGCCAAAACTGCGGACGGCCATAACTTTCTACCTGTGTGTCCGATTTAGGTGATTTTTGCTCTGTTCTTTCTATTTTTTTTTTTCAGTTTGGTCACATAGATCTTGGAAAAATACACGAAATCAGTAAAAAATTGAATGAAATCGGACACCTGGGCAAAATGTCTTGGCCGCGCGCAGTTTTGCTGCGTGATTTTTGTTTTTGTTTTTTCTACTTTTTTCTGTTTGGACACGTAGATCTCGAAAAAAAATCATGAAATCAAAAAAAAATTTGTGTAAATAGGACTCACGGGCTGAACGTTATGGCCGTGCGAAGTTTTGTTTGGTCGCTTCAGTTAAACTTTGTATCCCGAAAATTTTGAATGGCCATAACTTTTTGTTCGGGTGTCCGATTTAGGTAATTTTTTTTTATTCCACGTATTGTTTCGAGATCCGTGCGACTAAACTGAGTTAATAGATAAAATAAAAAAATATCGGCGCCAAAACAGCGCGCCGCCATAACTTTCTGCCTGTGTTTGTAATTTAGGTGATTTCGGCTCCGTTTTTTCAGTTTCTTTTCGGTTTAGTCACATAGATTTCGAAAAAATATGCGAATTCTATAAAAAATTAGATTGAATCGGAGACCCAGGTAGAATGTCTTGGCCGCGCGAAGATTTGCTGCGAAATTTTTGTTTTTTTTTCTATTTTTTTCTGTTTAGTCTTGTAGATCTCGAAAAAATACGGGAAATCAAAAAAAAATTTGCCTAAATCGGACTCCCGGGCTAAAAGTTATGGCCATACAAAGTTTTGTTTGGTCGCTTTAGTTAAGCTTTATACCCCGAAAACTTTGAATGGCCATAACTTTTCTCGAGGGTGTCCGATTTAGG
>JAVXUM010000216.1:0-10721 GCA_035590655.1 Pouteria glomerata
ATATTGTTATATATATAATATAATATAATATAATATAATATAATATAATTAAATATTTTTTAAAAATAAAAAAATAATAATTGTAAAAAAAATTACGTTTCCAAACGCTATTTCAGTTTTTATTTGAGAAAAAAAAAATGACAACAGAAAATATAAAATAAGAAATGATAACAAAAAGAATAACAACAGAAAAATGACAATATTATCAAACGGCCCTTAATATTTCTTTTCTTTCATTCTTTATATTTTTATACAAATAGGTCACTACTCCACTTGATGCCCCTGCACGTTGTCTTTGACGGTACGCAAGTAAGACATGATGACTCCAATTTGTTTTTTGTTCCGAATTCAATTCTTACCGGATTTGGCCCCATTACGTAAAAATAATATAAATTATTCGTGTCTTACATCAACAATATTAATCTTTACGTATTTTAAGATTGCGTTTGGAGTGGTAAAAAATAAAAAAAAAATATAATTTAAGTTATTTTATGTGTTTAATATTTGATATTTTAAATAGAACTTTTTAAAGAAAAATAATGACACTTTTAGACTTTTATGGTAAAAAGTAAAAGAGAGAGACTGTAGGAACAATTTTTTTGGTCCATTTTCACAAATTTATATCAGAAATTTTTGACTTTTGCACAGTAGTATCAAAATCGTTAGAACGATTTTTTAAATCTATTTTAACAGATTTAAAAAAATTAATATAAAATAGTAATTATGGTATTCGTTTGAAAGATTTCAATTCGAAAAATATGATTGTCAAAAAAAAAATTTACACATTCGGTTAACCTCTTTCTGAATTTTTTGTTTTTTAGTAAAATATTGAAATTTTTTAAATATAATAAAAGTAGAAATATATAATAAAGAATTTTAATAATTTATAAAGATTGTTAGAGATTTATTTTATTTTATTTTATTTTATTTTTTTGTTAGCACTCTAAACAGTTACTAAACTTTCTTCTACTATCCGTTAATTTTTAAAGTTATATTCACTTAACATGTAGATAAAAATACATAAATAACAGGAATGTTAAAAATCTCTACCCCAACATAGCCGAAAGCGGGTATGAAGATTTTTTTTGTGAGGATGAAAGATTCAATACAACTCCAAAAATAATTTATGTTAATATATAATATTATTTAATCTAAAGTATGTATAATTTTTATTTTTAATAACAAAAAGGGTGAGCACACGAGAAATACTTTCTTACACTCTTTTTTACTTTTTCTTAATAAGTGAAATTATAAAACTATCTCTTTTAACTAACCAATTATTTTTATAAATAATTTGAAATGACATAATTACTCGTCATAAATAAACATTTATAAATTTAGATAAATACTCTTAAACTTAGTTGGACACAAGGAGAGATATATTGTTTCCGAAGAAGAGAAAAAAAATCCCAGTGGCAAGAAACAAATCACCAGTGTAACCAAAAAAAAATATTTAACGTTGCTCTGATATCATGATGAAATAAAGAAAAATACAAAAAATTCAAAGAATAAAGAAAAATATATATTTATATTGAGAATTGTGCTAGACATAGACAGAACTAAGATTTGAAAACTATAATAAAATCTTAAAGTGAAAAAGATTTCGTAAATATTTATATACAATATTTTAACACATATTTTATATATATCAACAAAATATTTTAAGAATGAATATTTTAATACAAGAGGGAAATGATAGTAAAAGATTTGCTGGAGAATCAATTGAATATGAAGTAATCAAATAAATAAAAAATAATGTTTTTAATATCTAAAAAAAACTATTTAAAAAAATTGCTGAACATGTACTTAGTGAGTTAACAAAATTTTTAAAGGTTACACATTAAATTTAGAGATCAGCATAATATATAGTCAACATTCTCATTATGTAATTCCCGTAATGTAACCAAATAGTCAAGGACATGGGACGAGCCGTAAATGTGGACATCTCAAGTTCAAATCGTTCAACTTTTGACTGAACTAACAATGCCTTAGGACTGGCCCTTCGCCCCAATTTGGCAACGTCGGATGGCTCCCAAGGGGGCCGCCTAACCCAAATTCTGGGTTACCAAAACAGAAACAAAGAAACATTCCCCGCAGTGGCGGATCAGAAATTTTTTTCAGTGGCGGCGAGATCGTTAATTTCAGAATTTATTTGCGAAAGAACTTGATTTTGGAACTTCCTTATAGAAGAACGATTGAACCTAATTCAAATATACACAATAAATCAAAGAGAGCCAAAAAAGAAACCAAATAAATTAATCGAACTGAGGTGTTGATTAAAATTTTTTGAACTAAGAATTGGATCAAGTCCGGATATTAAGTCGGATCCGGGTCGGGTTTCACAAAGTCAGTGGCAGCCGCCGCTGCCACTCGGCCTAGAGTGCGTCCGCCACTGGCTCAAACTCCGCACCTGAAAGGAAGAAAGCTTTACAGATCAAATATATATATACAAAGAGTAATCACTGGAATGGTATCGACGTTGATATATAGATATAAACTCATGGAGAGTAGATTATTATGGCTTTTTTTTTTTTTACGTGGAAATGATGCTTCTATTGCCTCATCATCGCTAATTAATGAGATCAAATGGGAGGCTTGCGGTAACTCATTTCACCTGATTTTGATGGTACTGTCATCACAAGCAGCAAAAAAGCAAGCAAAATTTTGGGCAAAGTAATTGACATCTTTCTGTCCGGAGCAAGGGGGTTGTGGGGAAGACTTCTAAAATATTTTGCACTTGCAGGATGAGTTCTCTCCAACTGAGAAGACTATAAATATGGCTACCTCAGCTACATTTATACAGGGTAAAAAGAAAAAAGAATATAGAATTCCAAAAAAGATAAGAGCTTTTTGACAAGAAATTTCATTTTAACGAATTAAGAAACTTGGAATTATATACATACATGAACTTTATCGCTTCCTAGTTTTACCTAGAATAAATAAAAGTCCTCGAATTTCAAATTTTCATTTAGGTAAAATAAAAATTTTAATCATAGGGTGTGTTTGATATCAAGTTAAAAGAGGGCCGGTAATGGGAATCCTTTGGGCGCGTTGCAGGTGTCACATTGATGATAACTAAGGAAGTGGGTTCCATCTGTTTTTGTTTATCTTCTCACTTCTTGTACGAGGAAGTCTTGATTTGATTATAAGTGGCGCTCTGCTTTTTATATTCTATTAGTGGTATTATCATTTGCCTAAAAATTAAAAAAAAAAAAAAAAAAGAGATTTCAAATCTGTCTCTGTTCACAGCATTAATTCTGCCAAGTGCTCTTTGATTTGTATCAACACTACTATAATAATTAATAAAGATGACATTAGAAAGTTTATTAAATTAAAATTTAAAAAAAATATGATAAAAATTTGTAAACAAAATTTTTTTATCTTAATTTAATTAAAAAAATTACTTTTAATACTTTCTACTTCAATTTTGTTAAAATTATGATTATATTTCACATATCTTGTGTGTCTTTTAAAAAAAAAAAAAAAGAGATAAAAGATTAGTGGAAACTATTTCTAAAAAAAATTGACATAAAAGAGTAAGGAAAATTATATCTTAAAAAAAGCGAGATAAAAGAATAAAAGACAATATTATTATTTCTTTTTCTATATATCTCTTAAACAACTTTATTTATTACTTCATATGATTTAAATTAAATTTCATAAATGTTATTTTAACATTTATTTATTCATTTTAATTAATTTAATATACTATAAATCGATAATCATAGATCAATAAATAAAAATATTTTTAGATTCTAAAACTAAATTTATCAAATCAAATTTAAATAACGGTAAATGTATAATCATTTTTTCCAGTGAATGTATGGGAGTTGCTTTCATATTTTTTATGACTTATAACCAGATGAATGTTAAATAGTTAATATTTAATAAATGTTTAGTGTATATTTACTATTAATTATATTAAAAGTGACATTATTTTGTATTTTGTTAGAAGTGATAAAAATTTGGAAATAAAAATAATGAAATATTTCTTCTTTTTTTTTTGGTCTTTTTAGAACTAATTTTCTAATATAATCATTGAAAATATTTTTTGTATCAAAAATCAATTCTTAAAATAGTTTTAAAAAATTTTGTTCTAAACAATAATTTTTATAATTTTTTAAAACTAAAACTAAACGTGACCTAATTACTTTTAAAAAATATAATACAGAGTGAAGAAAAATATATTATAAATAATAAGTCATGATTAAATATGTGCTATACACAATAATTAAAGTAAAATAAAAAGTATTTAAGATTATTTTTAATTAAATATGATAGATATTCATAAATTATTTATTAAATATTCGTATAATTCTATATGTAATACCCTATACTTTTGAATGAATATGTGTGAAGAAGTTTACATGCTTTGGTGATGAAATTGTGTTCTAAGTCATGGACTAGTTCTAGAATTAAATTCTGATGAAAGAGGGTGGAAATAAAAACATCTTTGGAGCTTAAAATAAATTAAGTCCACAATGGAGTAAGGTTTAGTAGTGTAAAACCCTTAATCCTCTAAAGTAATTTAAGTGGTTGGAAGATCATTTCCTAAGTGTTAAAAAATGGTTATTTACTTTAAGTACTAGGAAATAAGTTTAAGAGTAAAGAAATCAATTTGGTTCAAATATTAGAAGACTAGTTAGAAACTAATTGGCAAGAAGACAAAATAAAGAAAAGATTGGCCGGCTATTCCATGGGAGAAAGAATTAGATGTGAATCGAACTAAGTGTAAATGGAATACATGTTTGACTAGGAGGGAGAGAGAGGCATTCGGCCATGTGGAGGAAACATGTGGCCTCCAAAGTCTTGATCCATGCTTGACTAATTGGGAGGGAAACAACAAAATTGGGGCCAAGTGTGAAGTGTTGGCCGAATAGTGTGTGTATATGGGGGTGTATGGCTTTTGTTTTTTCCTTGGTCAAAACCATTAAATTGAGGTGGAGCCATGCTTTAGAGTTAGAGGTTGCCATGCACTTAAATTTAGAATAAAAAGGAATGAGCATTCGGGTTAAATGAATCCTTGGAAGACTTAGGAGAAGACTTGGGAGAAAGCTTGGAATACTAGTTGGAAATTGACCAAAGTTTGGAGGTCTAGTTGGAGGTTGACCAAACTAAGTGGGAATTAGTTGGAATTGAACCAATTCACCATGGGAATCAATTGTTTTGGAAAGAAAATGAAACCTTGGCCGAATAGGAATGTGTGTGTGTGTGTGTGTGTGTGTGTGCGGGACTTTGTCTTATCCTAAGTCAAAGCTAGTAAATTGAGTGGGCCCATGAATTTAATTACAAACTTACACCTATACATATATATATGTACATGGTTAGAATTGAATGGTTTATTTCTTTATCCTTTTTTTGGTTTGTTTTATTATGAACATAGAGTCAAAGACAATTACATGGGTGGACCATGCCCATAGACTTAGGAAGCCATGTTAGTGAAATAAATGGATGGGATATTCGGTTGGGGGAAAGGCTTGGCTGAAAGCCTTTGTTGTTTATGTTTTCCCATTTTGTCATGTTGTGAACATAGTGTCAAAGCAATTAAAAATGGTGGGCCATGAAAGTTGACAAACAAAAGGCCATGTTGGTGCAAAATGGAAGGAGCAATTCGGTTGGAATGGCTTGGCCGAATGGAAAGTCTTTGTTGTTTTTATTCTCCACTTTGTCTTGTTGTGATCATGGAGTCAAGGCACTTAACTTGAGGGGGCCCATGTCTAGACTTAGTGAATTAACATGTGAGTAATTAAGGACCAAAGGAAGAAGGCAATTCGGGTAAGGTAAGGAAACTTAGAAGCCTTAGGAGACTTTAGGAGGTTGGAAAACTTTGAAAGGGACTTGGAAGAAAAGTTAGAAGGTTAGTTGCATTTTGACTAAAATTGGAAGACTTAGTTAGCTTGGAATTAAACCAATTAAGGAATGGTTGAATTTGAATTAAATGAAGGGAATATCTTCCATCTATCCATCAACCAAAGGAAGTACGGCTTGGTGAACAACAAAAGATATGGCCGAAAGTCTTATGGGGTAGGTGGAAATAGAAAAAAATTTTGAACTAAGGCTAAGTAGGCCATTCGGCCAAGCATAAAAACATAAGAAGAACCAACCCATTTAAATAAGAAGAAAACAATTAAAAAGAAAGGAAATGAAGAGGGACATTCGGCCATAAGGGAGACGGGAAGAAAAGAAAGAAGAAAATGAGAAAAGAAAAAGGAAAGAGAAAGCAAATGGAAGAAAGATCATTCTTAAAGTGGTAAGTCTTCCAAACCTTGAGAATTTTGCATGCTATTTAATTTAAATTTTTGAAAGAAAATTAAAAATTTAATTGAGTAGGATTGTGAATTTTTCTTTTAGGTTTATTGGTAAATTAGAGGAGAGGAGAAGAAAGATTGGAAGGAAGACCTTGGAAGCCTCAAGTTAGGGACTTAGCATTGCTTCCTTGCAATTTTTGTAAATTCAGCCAAGGGGAGAGGTAGGGAGCTACTTACTTCCTCTAATATGTATTTGAGTGTAAAAATATGGAAAAATTTCAAAAGTTAGGAATTGCCATTTTTAAGTGAATTAAACAAGTTGTTGGATGATGTTTTAGTGACCTAGAAACTTAGTTTTCCCAAAATTGTTACTCCTTAAAGCAAGCTGGAATTTTCTGGAATTTAGTAACTCTTTGAAGCCTCAAAGACCCGTCAAAACTTAGTCTAAATGTGTAGGAAAAGAGCCTAGGCGATGCTTGTAAAATAGCTAGTTGTTTAGGCTAGTTGAAGTGGACCAAAGTGGACATGAATATGCAAAACTTTCTGCAATTGTGTTCCATATACAAAGCTGGAATTGTTTTTAGTTTTGTAACACTTTTGGACTCTAGAACACTCCTAGAAACTTTGGTGTAAATTGCACGAAAGATGGATAGTTGAGGCATATACTTTTGTTAATGATTAAGGTACTTTAAAGTAGCAAAAAGGATGAAATATGAGTTGAAATTTCCTGCACTGTTTACCTTTGTAAAATTGAAATTTTGCATGATTAAAGTGATTTACGTAAGTTGGAGAATGTATGGTTACATTGGTGTGACAAAATGTGATAATTTGACCTTTTAGCATGATTTGGAAAATGTTTGATTTCATTGTGGATGCAAAATACTGAAAATTGGAACTTATTCCATATCTGAATTTATGATGTTTAAATTGCTTTATTTAAGTTGGAAAGTGTATGGTTAAGTTTAAATTACTTTATTTAAGATGGAAAGTGTATGGTTATGTTTAAATTGCTTTATTTAAAATGGAAAGTATATACTTGAATTGGTGTTATGTTAAAATATGAACATAAAGAAAAAGAAATGAAATAATATGGTTGTTTGTTCGTCCGGGGTTGAGGTACAGAAAAATAGGAAGGTTCTTGAGATACCCTTGGGTTGAAAGACCTAGAACCAGCACAAGATTGGCGTTTGTGCCAGTAGGTTAGTAGCTTACAGAATGATTTATATTCGTATGTATATAATAGTATCGTCATCTGGGATCGAGCCCAAGGGACGAGTGGTTACGTATTCAATGCCCGATAATTGTGTGCAAGTATTGTAAATGAAAATATTCAAGGATTGGTTAATAAAACTAAAACTTGTTCATATAGCATGGTGACGAATTTGGATAATGGTGATGTGTTACATGTATGATTTAGAAAATTGTAATGAATGTAAATGTTGACATTATGTAAAATTTCATGTTCTCAATGTGCATTTATCATTTTGTTTAACCACGTTTTATATCACATATATATATATATATTTGTGAAGTTTCGTGAGCACACGTGGATTAGTGCTCACGTCTCTACAGATGTCATTGCAGGGTCCACATAGGAGAACTAACAAAGCTTCTGAAGCTTTTGTTAAGTCTGCATGAGCCACCTCAACTTTAGTTTAGTTCATTTCATTTTTCTATGTATATTTGAACAATGAGGTTGTATAAAAGTTAGTTTGGATAGTGAGATTTAAAGGCCTTAAGGTCTCAGTATGTAATAGTTCAAGGTGGTGGTGGAACAGATAAGTCTCCTAAATGTTTAGACTGTATTTGTTACTAGTTTGTAATGATATAATCTTTTGTGGACCTGTTGCATCCCCGGTGTGTTGCTTTGATAATATTATTGTTTCATATTATGCTTATTTATCACTCACCCCTCGGGTTCTCGAATCCGGGGCGTGACAGTAGATAAAGTGGAAAAATATTCAAAGCTATATATATTAATGTGTGAGATGAGAGAGAATGAGATTTTAGTATTGGAAGTAGAAAAACGAGATGAAGAAAAAGAAGAAGAAGGAACTGGAGGAAGTAGGAGCTTGGTGAGTGGTTTAATCTTCAATCAAACTCAAATTAATTTTGTAATATTGCAATTAAGCACTTAAAGAACCTCTCTATGTGATTTATTTTCTGCTTAGATCAAAAGGTGAAGAGATTCGTTGATTTAAAGTCGAGAACCGAAAACTAAGAGTTAGCTACTATCTTGCTCTTTTGTGTTCAAAACTTAAGGTAGGTAAAGTTTTACTTCTTTTAGTATATATGAGATGTAAGGTAGTAGAAAATGTGATTATGATGATTATGTAAGAAATGGAAAGCATAAAATGGTGAGCTAAAGGGAAAAATGTATGTATGAGTGTTTATGGAAAATGTTGGAATTAGATTTTGCTTTTGAAAGAATAGAGGATTAGAATTAGTTTTGATTCATTATTTTGAGCCCTTTAGGTCCCAAAAGACACTTAGAAATGAGGATTTGAACTATACATGGAATTTGGAGAGGTTTAGAACCTAAAAACTTACATTTTAGCTCGAATTGAAGCAGAGCTATTTTCTAGACAGCAAAGAGGTGCCCGTAACTCTATATGCGGCGCCTATAACCATTTATGGGGTGCCTGTATTGCATATGGGGCGCCCATGAACCTCTAGAATGTTGAAACCTAAACCTGTTTGCTTAATTTATCCTATAGTTGAAACATACCTTGTTGTTAACATGTTAATCTACTTAACTTAGGTCATATGAATATGATAATTATGTTATAGAATGAGGTATTGGAATACAACATGATCTTATGCAAGTTTAGATTAAACTGTGGTTGTTGTATTAGTTATTGAAATTATGTAATTTGTTGTGTACTTAAATGCGATGACAAAGGTAAAAGTTATGTGATTGAATGGGATGTTGATGATATTAATTGTCACATGATTTAATGAGAAGACGATGCTAATGAAATGATGATATTAATTGTTTTATGACTATATAAGATAATGATGTTAATGAGATGATGATTATGATGCATTTCATAGCAAGTTGGAATATGGCTATGTGTTATTGAAACTATGAGATGATGAATGAGAACCAAATAAGAAGAAATAATTTGTGTTATGCCGGGGGATGTAGGGGTACAGTAAATAGGAAGGGTCATGGATTACCCTTAGGTTGAAAGTCTCGAAACATGAGCAGGATTAGGTGTTCATGCCTATAGGGCAGTAGCCCACAACATGATGTTTGGTTTAAATCGTTTTTGTTGGGTGTTAGCCCATAAAAGACAATATATGTGTTTTTTAGTTTATCGTTTATGTTGGGTATTAGCCCATAAAAGAAGTTGTGTGTTTATATGCCCACCCCGAGGACTTGTGTGATAGATACGTGATTGAATGGTAAATAATAATGATATGATAATGTGGTGTGATTGTTTTAAACTTTGAGAACTTTATGATGAATGGTAGTGGAACTTGAATATTATACTATGATGATATTGTGTATGAAATTACTGATTCTAATATTTGATTATATGATGAATTACTATCGTGATATTGAGATTTGATAAATACATATAGAATGGGTTAAGACATTCAGGTTAGATACATGTTTTGAATATGTAGAAATTATTGGATTACTGGAAAGATAAATAGCTAATGTTAATGATTGGTATTTTGTATATGTTATTATAAAGTTTTGTAGGCACAAGAGGACTAGCGCTCACATCCCTACAGATTTTGTTACAGGAGCTGACCAAAATAATTTGATAGGCATCTGGTTAGAATTAGAAGAGCTTGTGCATGAGTTATTCCAGACTTTGCAAAAGTTTTGTATTCTTAAGTTAACTTACTTTGGGATTGTAATGTTATTAAAGTGAAAGGGATTTACCTATTTGGGTTATAAAGGCCTTAAGGCCTATATGATGTATTAATGGTGGGTTTGTGTTGGAACTTAATAGCCTGGCAGTTGTCTAGGATTCAATTACTTTGTCTTTATCATATGTCGTGGGTCTTCTATATCGTTAATGTGTTGCTCTGATTAGGGGATTTGATACATAGTGCATGTTATGTATGTTTATCACTCACTCCTTAAATCAAGAGATCCAAGGTGTGACATGTTGATATCAGAGCCTAGGTTAGAATATCTAAGAGACAGTTGAAGTCTAGCATTGCATGTTGCATGTTGACATTTAGTTACTTCCAAGACAAGCTTAGTGGTATTTTGTGGTATAGTTCGTGGTGAAAATGGTCAGAATTAAGAATGTTACTAGAATATTGATTTTGTGGTTTGAAGACATGAAAACTTAGGAAACACCCTTAGCTAATGGCAAGTAAGATTGATGTGTAAGTAAATAGTGTAACCATTGGTGGCTCTTTAAGTCTAAGAGAAAATTCTCCGAATCACCCAAATTAATCAACCAATCCACAGAATAAAAATAAAGTACGAAGGCACCAAGGATTAAC
>JAVXUM010000275.1:0-10718 GCA_035590655.1 Pouteria glomerata
TCCATTATATATATATATAAGGTTGCAAAGTCTTCCAAATTGAATGCTCTTGGTCCCACCACATTCAATGCAAATTTCCAACTCCACATAGGCCAAAGGAAGAATTAAACAAACATTTTTGGTCTTCCAATTCCTCCTGGCCGAGCTTCCTCTCCCTCCTATGACCAAAGCTTGGTCAAAATCAATTAGTGTTGATTTGGTCAAAAATTAAACTTCACAATTCAAATGGCTGGACAAGGGGGAAACATACTGGAGTGGCGTAGGCGCACGGGGGAGAAATTTCTGGGCGCCCGCCGAGAGCCATTTTGGCTTAGTGGCAGCAGGCAACCACGGGCGTACGCGGGGGTCCCTCTCGGGCGCATGCCAGGTCGGGCGCCCGCCTGAGCATGGGCTTGGGTGCCCGCTGAGGCTAGTTTCCTCCTGGAATCTTCAACCTCACCTCAACACTTGAACCAACCATGTTTTGGTCTCAAGGTACCTATTACACACCTAAACTCATCCAAGTTTAATTCAAATACTATTTTCATTCATCTCAAGAACCCGGGGTATTACGGCCTTCTCTCCTTACAAAAATTTCATCCTCGAAATTTATTACACTACGAACTTCCATATACTTATACATTCAAATGCTATATAATTTAAGAAAATAACTCGGGGTATCGTTCTCTCATTTTAGTTTCACGCTCCCATGTGGACTCTTCGACGCCAGGATGCTTCCATAGTACTTGAACCAAAGGAATAATCTTACCCCTTAAGCACCTGGTCTCGAGTGTCCAAGATCTGAATCCGCTTCACTGCATATCTGGCATCTGAGTCGACCTCCAACTCGACCCAATTTAACACATGTGAGGGGTCTAGAACGTACTTCTACAACATGGAAACGTGAAACACTTCGTGTACCCCCGATAGTTGTGGTGACAATGCCAGTCTGTAGGCTATTTCTCCTACCTGAGCCAGTATCTCAAATGGACCAATGTAGCAGGGAGACAACTTTTCTCGCTTGCCAAAGCGGAAGTGCCCTTTGTGGGGTGACACCTTCAAGAACACATGGTCTCCCACTTCAAACTCCAATGGCCGCTTCCGTTGGTCTGCATAACTCCTCTGTCGGCTCCGGGCTGTCTCCAACCATTGTCTGATGAGTTTTACTTTTTCATTTGTTTCCCGAACCAATTCCAGTCCCATAATAGCTACCTCTCCGACTTGTGTCCAGTACACCGGGGATCTACAAGGCCTATCGTACAAGGCTTCAAATGGAGCCATGCTAATACTGGCTTGGTAACTGTTATTGTAGGCAAACTCCACCAGTGGCAAATGTTCCTCCCAACTCCCTTTAAAGTCCAAGACACAAGCTCAGAGCATATCGTCCAGCACTTGAATGGTCCTTTCTGTCTGGCCATCAGTTTGGGGATGAAAGGCTGTGCTAAAACATAAATCCGTCCCCATAGCTGTCTAGAAACTTTGTCAGAAGTGGGAAACAAAGCGAGGATCTCGGTCGGAGACAATGGAGACTAGCCTGCCATGTAACTTAACAACTTCTCTAGTATACAACTGGCCCAAGGAATCTAGAAAATCTGTCATCTTCATAGCCAAGGAGTGAGCAGACTTGATTAGTCTATCCACAATCACCTATATGGTACCACAGCTCCTTCTTGTTCTTGGTAGCCCCGACACGAAGTCTATAGTTTCGTGCTCCCACTTCTATTCCACTACAGGCAAAGGTTGCAATAGCCCTGCAAGCCTTTGATGCTCTGCATTTACCTGCTGACAAGTTAAGCACTTCTTTATGAACTCGGTGACCTCTCTCTTCATCCTGGCTTAGTAAAATTGCCTTTTTAAGTCGTGATAAATCTTTATACCCCCAGGGTGCACTGCTAGTTTTGAGTAGAGGAATTCTTTCATAACTTCATTTCTAACAGCGGAGGGCACAAAGATTTTGCCTTGATATTTTAGTATTTCATCTTCTATTGCCCAGTCTGACTCCAACCCTTCTATCTTTTCCTGTAATTCTTTAGCTTCTTTATCTTCTTTTTGGGCCTCAATCACTTTGTGAATCAGGGCTGGATAGGCAACAGAAGAAGATAGTATTCCCATTTCTGTCCCGTCTCCAAGTGCCAAGGAAAACTCATTCACGACTCCCATCATCTCCCACTTCTTCACCGCTAAACTGGCCACGGCACTTCTAGTTTTGCGACTCAGCGCATCTGCCATTACATTGGCTTGATCGGGATGGTAGTGCAAATCAAAATCGTAATCTTCCATGTACTCCATCCACCAGCGCTGTCTCAAGTTC
Organism: Pouteria glomerata; assembly: GCA_035590655.1. NCBI lineage: Eukaryota > Viridiplantae > Streptophyta > Magnoliopsida > Ericales > Sapotaceae > Pouteria > Pouteria glomerata. The sequence continues at coordinate 2,291 of JAVXUM010000275.1, forward strand.
AAGTCTTTTTGTGTAAAAATGTACTTCAAGCTCTTGTTGTCAGAAAAGACTTCAAACGTCTCACCATATAAGTAGTGCCACCAGGTCTTGAGGGCAAAAATCACAGTTACAAGCTCCAAATCATGTATAGGGTAATTCTTTTCATGAGCTTTCAACTACCTGGAGCCGTAGGCTACCACCCTCCTATTTTGCATCAAGACACATCCCAGTCCTTCCTGTTAAGCATCATAGTAGACCGAGTATCCCGCTTCTTTTTCTGGGATGATAAGTATAGGGGCGGTGGTCAGTCTTCTCTTTATTTCTTGGAAGGCCCGCTCACAAGAGTCACTCCATTCAAACTTTACCCCTTTCCTCGCTAATTTAGTTAATAGAACTGCTAGCCGTGAGAAGTCTAAAACAAACCTACGATAGTACCCAGCCAACCCGAGGAAACTTCGTATTTCAAATATAGTCCTTGGCTGAGACCACTCCATCACAGCTTCAATCTTGGAGGGATCTACTGCCACTCCATCCTGTGATACTACATGTCCTAAAAACTTGACTTCTTTCAGCCAGAAGTCGCATTTGCCTAATTTGGCATATAGTTGGTGGTCCTTCAACTACTGAGTACTAATCGTAGATGTTGTTCGTGTTCTTCCTCCGACTTGGAGTATACCAACACATCATCTATAAATACCACGACGAACTTATCTAGGAACTCCCGGAAGACCCTGTTCATCAAGTCCATAAAAACTGCTGGAGTGTTTGTCAACCTAAATGGCATTACTAGGAACTCATAATGGTCATACCGAGTCCTAAATGCTGTCTTGAGGATATATTTTTCTCGAATGTGCAACTGGTGTACGCGGACAGAAGATCAATCTTAGAAAACACCACAGACCCCTTCAACTAGTCAAATAGGTCATCGATCCTCGGTAGTGGGTATTTGTTCTTAATCGTTACTCCGTTAAGCTTCCGGTAGTCTAGGCACATATGAAGTGTCTCGTCTTTCTTGGCAGCAAATAGTGCCAGAGCACTCCAAGGTGAGGTACTCGGCCTAATAAAGCCTTTGGCCAATAAGTCCTCCAATTGAGTTCTCAACTCCTCCAACTCAGCTGGTGCCAACCGGTAGGGAGAGATAGAAATAGGCTCCGTGCCCGAAACCAAATCAATGTAGAACTCTACCTCCCGTTCTGGTGGCAACCCCGATAAGTCGTCTGGGAACACTTCGGGAAATTCATTTACCACCCGTGGCAACTTGACTCTTTGCCCTTCATCCTCTTCCTCCACCACCAAACAGGCAAATAGGGTACACAAGTCTACTTTCTTTTGGCCACCCCATAAGGTTATATCAGGCAATTTGCATCTGTCTGCAAAGAAATGAATCAGGGCTCCTTCAGAAGTAGACAAGGTTACTCTACGGTCATTACAGTCAATTTTGGCTTGGTAGGACACAAGCCAGTCCATCCCAAGAATCACATCAAAGCCCCTCATCTCTAATACAATTAAGTCACAGCTAGACACCAGTTCTCTCCCATCAAACACATCCTCCACCCGTAGCTCACACCCTTTGCACATAGTGGCTAAAGAAGAGAATCCCGCCACTGGTGTCTTAACATGTAACAACAGATCCATAGAAGTGACCTCTAAACCCAATGCATATACAAAATGAGTAGAGATGAATGAATGGGAAGCACCCGTATCTAACAAAATTGTTGCATAAGAAGAGTAAACTCGAAAAATATCTCGGGTAACCATGGGCTCTACTGGCGCTTCTTGTTGTGCCATAGCAAAAACCTGCCCCTGTGCCTATGAACCCTGAGGCCTACCTTCTCGTTGAGCCTGAGAAGCTCCCTTCTGAGGTTGCGTTGTCCCGCTCTGTGCTACTCTAGGTGGCTGCACCGATGTGGAAGAACGGCTACTTTAAGATGATTTATCTACAATCAAATACATATTAAGGAAGTGGTGTGTCTCCCTACGTCTCCCTCTTAGCCGAACCTTTGAGAACTTCAGGAGAAATAGAAATCAACCCCTTTTTACTCTAAATTGAAGTGATGTAACTCTCCTTTCAAGAGTCTTCTTCTTCTCTTTAATCTTACTACCACACCTTCAAGAAAACTAATTTTCTTTTCAGTTCATTTTCAAGACTTGAAAGGAAACTACTCTTCTTCCAAATGAAACTAGAGCAAGAAGAACTTACCAAAGGTTCAAGAGGTTCTCCTTCTTCTCTTCTTCTTCCTCCTTTCTTCTTCTTTCTTCCTCATTTCTTTCTTCTCTTCCCTCTTCTCCCTTGGCCGAATGTTCTTGCTCTCCTTTGCTTAGTTCTTTGTGTGATTATGGTTTTGCTCATTTCCTTGCCTTAGCCGAATATATAGATATTTAGACATATATTGGAGTAGGTCACGTGGAAGATTGTCTTCCATTTGCTCCTTTGGTCAAGCTAGTTTCATTTCAACCAATTTCCTTAACCTCTCCTAACCAATTTAGTTACACCAACCAAATGGAATCCTCATGAGCCAATCCCAATCTTCCACATGGCATCTTTTTAACTATTAATATATATATATATGTATCTCTCCTTAATATGGTCGGCTATGCTTTTCACTACCACAAGTTATCCATTATATATATATATAAGGTTGCAAAGTCTTCCAAATTGAATGCTCTTGGTCCCACCACATTCAATGCAAATTTTCAACTCCACATAAGCCAAAGGAAGAATAAAACAAACATTTTTGGTCTTCCAATTCCTCTTGGCCGAGCTTTCTCTCCCTCCCATGACCAAAGCTTGGTCAAAATCAATTAGTGTTGACTTGGTCAAAAATTAAACTTCACAATTCAAATGGCCGGACAAGGGAGAAACACATTGGAGTGGTGTGGGCACACAGGGGGGAATTCCGAGGCGCACGCTGACCCGAGCACCCGCTTGAGCACGGGCTCAGGCGCCCGCCGAGAGCCATTTTAGCTTGGTGGCGGCAGGCAACCACAGGTGCACGAGGCTGGTTTCTTCCTGGAATCTTCAACCTCACCTCAACACTTGAACCAACCATGTTTTGGTCTCAAGGTACCCATTACACACCTAAACTCATCCAAATTCAATTCAAATGCTATTTTCATTCATCTCAAGAACCCGGGGTATTACACTTACTACTAGGCGCGTAAGCTAACTATAAATTTGGGATTTACCTATGAGACTCTGGATGCATGTCCAAATAGTTGTATGTTATTTTAGAATAAGAATGGCCACCTCGATACATGTATTGTGTGTCAGAGTTTGAGGTGGCAGAACGTCGAGGGTGGTCAGGACCGTCAGAATACTTTGGGTGTTTTAAATCAAAGTAAGCTTGTGGTTGCAAAGTAGCGTACTATTTCTCACTTAAGCCAAGGCTGAGAAGACTTTTCATGCTATCTAAGATTTCTAAATTGATGAGATGGCATGCCAAGAATAGAGGCAAGGACGGGAACTTATTTCATCCAGCTGACTCCTTGGCATAAAGAATTTTGATCGAAGACACTCTGAATTTGCTACTGATAGTCAAAGTGTACACCTTGGCTTGGCTGCAGATAGATTTAGCCCATTTAGGGCCATAATTGGGGCAAATCATAACACATAGCCTGCACTATTAGTTTCGTGTACTCTTCTATCTAAACTGTGCATAAAGCAACATTTCCTGATCCTGTTGACATTGATTGATAGACTGAGAGGTCTCGGCGATAAAATAGAGGTGTATATGCAGCCTTTAATTGAAGAGCTATATGAATTATGGGCTGAGGGTGTGATGACATTTCACTCTGAAGGAAAAGAAATGTTTAGAGTCCAGATAGCATTACTATGAACAATCAACAACTTTCTCGCATATGCTAACTTGTCTAGTTAGATAACAAAATGAGAGTTTGTATGTCTTTGTTGCAATTAGAGCAAGAAGTCAACCTAGCTAAAGCACGGTAGAAAGTAGGCATACATGGGTTATAGACGCTTCCTACCTCTATTGCATAAGTTTAAGAAGGACAAAGTCTCATTTGACAACACTCGAGAGTACAGTTCAACAACACAGACAATGATCGGGGTTAATTTGTTAGCCTAGATTGAGCAGGAGCAAATACAAAGAGTATATGATTTTTAGGATCTGTTAGCCCTACTGCTGGTATTTATTCTGTGTACAAATAGGAATTGAACTCACAATTGGAAGAAGAAAAGTATTTTCTATAAGGCATAACTTAGATGTCATGCACATTGAGAAGAAATTTTGGATAATATATTGTAGACCATCTGTGGTGTTAAGGGAAGTCAAAGAATAGTGTTAATGCTCGACGTGATTTGCAAGAAATGGGATTGAAAACCCCGTTGCATTTGCAGGAAATGGAGTCCAACAAGGCATACATGCCACCTGCACAGTACACAATGAGCAAAAAAAAAAAGGATACCTTTCTATCAAACCTAAAGGATATTAAGGTGCCTGATGGGTATTGATTGAATATTTCCAAACGAGTAAACATGAGCAAAATGATGTTATAATGTTTACCATTGTGCCATTTGAAGAAAATCTTTCCACTGGCATTTTTTGATGTAATGGTTCACTTGACCATATACTTAACTAATGAACCCCAGTTTGGTGGCCTTGTCTAATTCAAGTAGATGTATTCGATTGAGAAATACATAAACAAATTGAAGAGTTGTGTGCGTAACAAAGTTTGACCAGAGACATCCACAGCTAAGGATTATTTAATGGATGAGTGCACTAATTTCTGCGCTGCATATCTAACAACAATGTCCAAATAAAGTTAATCAGGCCAAAATGAATAAGTGAAGGTCCTATTGGGGAAGGCACGTCATTTGATCTCAACTACATGAAGTAGATCTAAGGTTATCAGTTCATGTTTTTCAATACCAAATCAGTTGTGTGATTGACTTAGTAAGTTATTTCCTATTATAGAGAGAATAAATTGTGCAACACTTGTAATGATTATGTTATTTATCAATAACGCAATTTGATTTGCATTGCATGAGACACATAAATAAGCTAAAATGGGATATGCCGCGCACAACAAATAGTCGAATTCGAATGTCCCATTATCAATCTTTTCATGACTAGTTTAAGAATTACGTACGTATTAAACATTTATATGTACTTTTATATGTCCTTTTTCATTACTTTAAATTTGTATTCCATTAATAAGTAAGAAACTGTATAGGTTTACAATTTATGAAATACTAACGATCCTACTTTGACCGATGAAATGAACCAGTTAGCTAATGGTCCTTATACAACGACCTGACATTACACACTTGTGATATCAATGGGTTTCAATTTCGCATCAAGCAAGTTGACAATAGGTGAGTTACGTAAAATTGTGGCTCTGGTTTTCCATCCGTCGACAGTGGTTATTATTATAGCCAATCAAACGACATTATTGAAGTCGTATATAATCGTGGCTCCCCCAGAATATTCATCTATTACAAAAATGGAGCTTACTAGAGTCTTTATTGAAGTTGTAATATGGTAGTTCTTTTATCGTTTCCCCAGTGCTTCATGGTTTGGTTTATCTTAAGAGGATGTTGTTTATTTCTATAAGGCTGGGGGTATCTCTCCGTGTATTTGTACTTTAATGTTTATTTGTTAATAATAATATTTTCATTTTACCTTTCAAAAAAAAAAGTATATAATCGCAGTTTGAGATTTCTATTATTTAAGTGTGACTGAGCCGATCTAATCCGTGGGGTTAAAACTAATAAGTACCAGTTTAAATTGGTAAACTTTAACAATTTGTTATACCAAGATACACGAATACATCATGAGCCCTACATATTGGCGTCGATGGTAGAACAAGTTTATTATGTTAGAGATCAGACTGATCCTAACTGGCAAATTACAGTTAAAATGTTGAGAAAAATGGTGTATCAGATCGAATGCGATAAGCTAGATATCGATGCATTTGCACAACAGGTTCTTGACCAAGATGCGATAGTCCAACATGAGGAAGATGTTAATTAGGTTAGGGAAACCGTCAAAAGAGATACCATTAACTTACATGACTAATAAAGCATTTTATACATTTTTATCCTAGCAATGTTTACTTTAAATATCTATTTTTTTGAAATTATAATAAATCTATCTTATGAGCATGTAAGTAGGCATGTTTGGACATTCTAGGAGGAAAGTTGGTCCTAGGATGATGGTCGAGCATCACAACCTGTCTTATGCAGGCAGTAACTCAGCAGATACTATCCCGCCATCACCCTCTACGTTGGGAGATCCTTCAATGCATACTGAGGCACATTCAGACTCAGGTAATAATTGTTAGTTTAATTAAGATATTTTTTAATTGTTAAAAATTTTTCTTACGACTCATTAAACTTAATATTTTGTGTGCAATAATGTCTCCCATTTCAAGTAGGCCTTTCAGGTCCGATAGAGGGCCTTCAAAAGCACTGTTGCAGTAGAACTGCAGTTCCCAGTAGATGATCGTCGACTTAGATGCCACACCCAGTAGGGAAGGATGGACGGACCCTCATCTCTTAGCTCAGACACATGGTTCAAAATCTGATCAGATTTCCGCTAACCACCCTTGATTGGGATGCCCTTTCACCCAACACATTCGAGAACCTCTGTGCTGAGGTGTAGGCATCATAGTTTACTTATGTTGTACGTGGTGTCTATGTTACACAACTTACAATATTTAATAATATTTTGTAATTTGTCCTTTTCAAGCTAATTTAGTTGCAGTTCTTCCAGACTTTTTGAGACATTCACTATGCCAACTAATGGAAGATGTGCAGTTTTTCTTTTGTACTAACTTTTTCTCTTGTCTTATTTGCCCTTTATTTTTCTTTCATTTTCTTTCAAACCTTTTCTCTTGTATAGTTATTTATTTTCTTTAAGTAAAAAAACTCTTGAGGTAATATCCACCATTTTTATCTTCTTGTTTCTACATTTTGTGTTGGCACTTTGATGTCAATTATATTATTGTTGTTGGGAGTTGCTGTAGAAGCTAGGTTAGGGAGTGTTTTATTACTTATGGGCTAGAATAATGGGTGCATGCATGGTTTAATTTGTGTTATGTTCTTATTTGTGCCCTTTATGGCAATTATTTCATGCTCATCATCATGCTCACTATTATACACTATAGACTCACTTGTCTTTCATGGTTCTCACATTAAGGATAATGTTTAGTTTAGGTTGGGGGTAGAGTTCACATGATGACCAATGACCTTTTTGTGCCAAAATTAAAAATTTTTAACTTTTTTTTTTTTGTTTGCATATTAGAGCTAGAACGTATGATTTTAGCAGATTAGTCCCTATATGTCAGCCCTTATGGTTTGGTTGATGGTGAATTTGAGTGAGAGAGTCATAAATGAGTCTTATTCAAGGTTGGTAGGAAATTTAGTTCAACTTGAGTGTGTGGTAACCTTGTGCATTTCTAACTATCATGGAGGAACTCTATGTACTTACAAGTGAATTGTTTTTTTTAACATTGGTTAATTGAGCATTCTTGGACTAGGTGGAGATATATACCCCTTAATAGTGAGTTTTTTAGTCTATTATTCTTTTCTTTAGGGGTTGCACATAAATCTAGCTCTTTTGTTCTTCACTTGCATGAGTTTCATTAGGTACAGTATGAGTTGCTACAAGCTTAGAACATGATGTAAGGCCTTCTTTGCTATTTTGGACCTTCTCGTCCTTTCTTGATTATGAATTACCCTAGGAACCAACTTGAAAACTTTTAATAAAGTTTTTGGTATGTTTTTTTTTTTTTTTTCTATTGATTTTCACTTCATATATTATCCTTCAAGCTCATTCATACACTTTAAGTCTCATCCTCATATGTCTTGGATTGTAAAAGTGTCTCAATGTCAATAATATGAACTTGGGTTAGGAATAAAAACTTTAGAGACTATTAAGAAAAATGTTGGGTGGACAATTCAGCTGATGTGTATTTCATTATTTCAAGAAAAAAATAAGAAGAAAAAATCAAAAAAAAAGAACAACAAAAGAAAAGAATTTTGTTAATTTTTTTGTTTATGAAATTGTAGGACTTGTACATTATTTGTAATATTTGAAAATTCCCCAAGGGAAGTATTTAGTGTGAATATGTTCTTTATTGGGAATCTTATTGTGGTTTGGAAAGGAAATGGGTAAACTGGATGTCACGCCCCGAATCCGAGGACCCGAGGGGTGAGTAATAAACATACATATAATGCACAACCTGGTCATCATATCAGAGCATATACAACGGTCACGCAATGGGACCCATTACTATAACATCAGAAACCGGATAAATAATATAAAACTCAGACTGTATTCAGACTATATAAGTGAACCATAATATATAAGGAAACTATAAATTAGCTGTCATTACATTAAATTTACAATATTAGACCTCATGGTCATTACAGTCCAAAACTCAAAGTTCATAATGGTACATGATAAGATTTCAAACTATCCAAAAA
>JAVXUM010000288.1:0-10718 GCA_035590655.1 Pouteria glomerata
ATTTAATTACTAATACAATTATATTAAATTTTTAAACAAATAGGTTCCCATTTTTAAACCCATGAACAAGTAAATTCCTTTTCAAAATCTAAAAAAGTGGATTCTTTTTAAGAATTCGTGAGTTTTTTTTTTATATTTATTAAAATCATATACAATAATGCTAGTGCATTTATACGTAAAAGAAAAAGTGAACTTATCGTATTTTAGTGATGTGGGACAAAGAAACAAAAGTTTTGTGAAAAATCTCAACCATTCATTAAAAAATAAAGTTTAATCTTAACCCTTGGATCTTAGTTTGTGATAAGGACATTTTCAAAAATCGTTCTGTTTTATTATATAGATTGTAGATTAGCTCTGCATTACAAATTTATAATTATTGTACTTATCTCATATCATAAGATAGTGTTTACTGTTTAGTAATTATAAAACATATGATACGTGGCTATGAAAAAATTATTATAAATTGATACGAGATCTATTATAAACATTAAAATTTTAGATATAATTTCTCATCACTTTATTTATTTTATATAATTTTATAAATATATATTAAAATTGTAATTATTAATTATTGTTTTATCTCTTAATGCTAATTTTTAGTATTTTTTAAATTAAAAATATAGAAAAATGCATAAATTTTAATTAAGTTTTGGAGTAATTGTTTTTTTCTAAATTTCAATATATTTAAATTAGTTACGTTAACCATATTTATATAACCAAAAAGTTTAAGAATTTGAATTTGACATATTTTAAATGATTTATTTAATAATCATAATTACTTCTTTTTCTCTCCCCATTAATTAGTTTTTTTTTTCTGTCACTTTAGATGAAAATACATTGTCGTTCTTCATATATGTTTTTATAAAAATTTTTAAATTAATATTTTTAAAAAGTGATAATATTTGTAATAACTAATAAAATTTTACACAAACTTTGTAAGAATGCCTATTAGACAAAGCCAATTAAGATTTTTTTTTAAAAAATAATTTTTAGACTTCAATTTTCTTTAAAATTTTCTTAAACATAAGCATTTAAAATAAAATTTTAATTTAATTGTACATAAGATTTAAAATTTTGAATACATACATTTTTATATTATTTATGTCATTGACGTAAAATTATGTTTTTGTGGCTTTAGGCAAGGGCATTTCATAGTCTATATAAAATATAAACTCAAAAATTTTAATCTAGAATTTTTGAACCATTCAATTTATATAGTAGCCAAGATTACTTAGGTCTCACTTAGTTTATTTTTTTATTTTTTTGTTTTCAGTTTTTGTTTTTTATTTTTTGTTTTGAGTTTATTTTTTATTTTGAGCTTTTGAAAATAAGGAAAACAGTTAAAGGCTATTTGTTCACTTGTATTTTTAAATTTTGTTTAAGAAAATAGAAAATGAGTTTATACATAAAATAAAAAAATGGCAAAAAATCATTTTGAGAATATAAAACACATAAAATAGAAAACAGAAAATAAAAAATAAAAAATAAACCAAATGCCACCTTATTTTTCTATCTAATTTGGTTGTATTTTTTATCACTTCATATGAAAAAAAATACACTATCTTAATCTTCTTAAAATTTTTGAATGCCTTTTTATAATTTAAATACTTTTTCAAAAATAAGAGATGATGTAGCTAGAAAAATATTAGATAGGAAATTATTTTTAAGAGAGTATTCAATTAGAAATATTTTTCAAGAATAGTATTATTTAAGCAGAAACTCCAATTTGAAAAAATTAAAAGGGTAAGTAGATATCTAAAAATAAAAAAGTTAGGTGTTCAACTATAACTTAAATAATTAATGTGTAATAAATGTAAATTTATTTTGTATCAATATATAATAATAAGATAATTTTTAAGGGACATTTTTAAATTATGAATGCAAAATTAAACATAATAATTATAAGATGAGACGGAAGAGAAGAACAAAATTTAGTAGAGATAAACTCTTGACATATCAATAAGTAATTCAATTATTTTAAAATAAATAATAATAAAAATTTCCACAAAATGTAGCTAATATTCAATTATGAATGCAAATTAATCATAATAATTATAAGTGGAGAGAGAAGATAAGAATAAAATTAAGTAAGGGTAAGATTCTGATATGACATTAAGCAATAAAATTATTTATATATATTATTCATATATATCTATATATATAATAATAATACGAATGCTCAATAATTTGAATTTTAGATATTTTTAACTGTTTGATTTGTTTAATTGTTAGAATTACTTTGCTTTTCAAATTTTATTTTTGTGTCCAGTATCATTCGATGACTATAGTTTATCTTTTTTTTTGGCATATATGTAATATCCCAAAATTCGTATGCATATAAATTTGTGATTTTTAACATGTTTCGGAGGTGATAGTGTATTAATATATTAATTAATCAATATTTGTAATTAGGAATGCCTTAAGGTCAAAGTTTTAGAGGATAATTGGTCAAATAACTTAAAAATGAACATTTTGACTCGGAGGTATACAGAGGGATGCCTCGACTAAAGGGGCGAGTGCCCGGGGTCCCAACTAGGGTGCCCGGGATGCCCATTAGGGTTTCTTACCTGAGTGAAAAATCGTGTCCTGATAAGTTTTTCTAACTTTAGCCAAATACAAATTAAACTTGTAAGAATACAATTAGGTGTCTAATGAATCTCTCCATATGGTTTGTTTATTGTTTGGATGAAAAGGGGGAGAAGATTGATGGATTCAAGGTTTGAAAGCTAAAACCACGAGTTGGCCATCTTCTTACTTCAACTTTGGTTGACTTTGAGATAGGGAGTTCTTTATTTCTTTTAGTATATATGAAATGTAAAGGAGTAGAGAATATGATTTTGTGAAGATTAATTGAAACTAAGGTAACATGAGTAAATTGATTATGGAAAAAGACACGGTTGTGTATTTGAGTTGAAAGATTGAAACTTCATCATTTTCTTCTTGCTTCATCTTTGTTCAACTTGAAGTAAGGAATCTCTAACTTCTTTTAGTATATATATGAGATGTGAAGAAGTAGGAAAATATGATTTATAATGAATACTTAAAAGTATGAAAACATGAAAGAATGGTTTGTGGAATAAAGTATAGATAGGTAGGTTGGTTAAGGGATTTTAACCTAGATTTTGATGTTGAAAGACTAAGATGATTGGATTTGTTTTGATTGATTTTTGAAGCCTTTTGGATCCTAAATGACACTTAGAAATCATGTTTTTAACTATATATGAGATATGGCAAAGTTTTGTAGCCTAAAAACTTGCATTTTGAGCTAACCAAAATAGATTATCTCTACTGGGATGCAGTGAGGCGCTCGGGTTCCCTATAAGGGTGTCTGGGCTTTGGATTCTCAGTGGGGCACCCGGGGTCCCAACTGGGGCGCCTAGAATACCCTTCTTAAGTTCAATAATTACTGTGGGGAGCTCGGACTTATATAATGAATATATAAGGTATATATATTTATATATTAAATTAATATATAATACATAATTTATTTGAATATTTGGAAACCAAAAATAAATAATAGAACCAACCTGGTTTCAGTTAACTCAAAAATCAAACTGATCCAACTCGAAATTTTCAGTTCAGCATTTTAAATTGAAATTAGTTCAATTTCGAGTCCAATTTTTAAGAATTGAAAAAATTAGTTCGACATTGGGTTAAATATAAATTCGTTTCTAAGTTATTCACACTCCTATTATATAGATTTTGAATTTTCAGTGTAATTATAATCAACTATGAAAAGTAAAAATATTAATCAAAGTATTTGGGAAAAAACTAATTATATTAATTAGTCTTTTTGCTTTGCAAATGTCAAAAGAATTAAATAAAATAACTGCTAACTAAAAAAATTCTAGTTCTTCTTCCTAAATCATACCTTAAATTACAACGTTGTCCTTCTTTTTCAAGTGAGAGATGGTAAAAAACTGCAAATATTACAGTGATGGATCCTGACCATGAGGTTTACACGAATCAGACTGAACATGTTTAAAGTTCAAAAATCTTGAGGGGTAGCTCAACTGGTAAGATTTTGGGTTTGCTCCAACCCCAGTGATCACTAGTTCGAATTTTCTTAGAGCCATTGAGGGTTTACCCGGTCGTTAACTTCAGGACCCCCAGGGATTAGTCGAGTTGCACGGAAGCTAGACCGGACACCCTGAGTTATCCAAAAAAAAAAAAATGTTTAAAGTTCAAAAATTAAACTACAAATTTCTAAATCTTTATGAATTTTTACGAATTTTTATAAAATTAAAATTTTATAAACTTTTACAAATTTTTATAAAATTAAAATTTTTCTTTCACTGCATAAATTATGAAACTATAATTTTTATAAATTTATTAGCGAATAACCCATACCTGTGATACTTTTCAGTTAAAATTAAATATATATACATTTGTAATACTGAGAGATAAAATTTTTATTTTTCTTAATGTAACTCTATTTCTCAATACAACTCTTCAGATATTATCATTAAGTTCGATTTATGATCTATCAGAATGTGAAGTGATCTAAATACTGAGTAAAAAATTGAGGAAAAAGTTTTAATTTGTAAAAGATCTTATCCATTCATAAAAGAATAAACTCAATCTCAATCTTTAGATCTTAATTTGTAATAGTGACATTTTAGAAATATATTGTGTTTTACTAGATAGATATAGTCAACTTTACTAATTTAAATTTAAAATTAAAATTTAGAAGAAAAAAAAAACTCTCTCAAGACTAATTTTATTCAAATATTTATAAAAAAATGAAAAAGTATAATGACTAATATAGAAAAATAACTACCCTAAGCCTAATCAATATTCAATATTTTTTTTACTTTTAAATTTTAAAAATAATAAGAGTTATTATTGTTTGAGAAATAACTTAATTATTATTTAATCTTTTTTATTTGTTTTTTTTTAATTCAACTATATTTTTACCTGCATTTTTAATTTAATTGCTAATATAATTGAAATATATAAATTTAACAGTATTCTATTAAATTTTTAACTGAGCGGGTTCTCATTTTGAAATTTATGAGCAAATAAATTCTTTTTTGAAACTTATGAAAATGAGTCTATTTTAAGAACTCAAGAGTTTTTTTATATTTATTAAAATCATTTATAACAATTCTAGTGCATTTATATGTGAAAAAAAAATAAACTTATAGTATTTTGATAATGTAGGACAAAAGAACGAAAATTTTGTGAAAGATTTCAATTATTCATTGAAGAATAAAACTTAATTTCATTCTTTGAATCTCAGTTTATGAGAGAAACATTTTTAAAAATTGTTCTGTTTTATTATATAAATATTATTTTTTTTACAAGTCCAAACACCTGTATATCAATCGAAATTGCATGTTTGACTTAAAGGGCCTACAAAAAATTAATACATCTACGTGATCCTTAAAATTGAAAGCCTTTTCATTGGTAAACTTACTATTTAAACTAGACCACAAATAAATGAGCTTGCGACTATACGCAAAAAGGGCAATGTTTTCTGTTCTTTAGTGTCATGACATGAGCTGAGCTGTTATAAAGATCAGCTTGGACTTCCTCGTACCAATTTTGCTAGCAAAAAGAGTTCAAATATAAATTTATAAAATAAATTTACATGAAAAATAATAAAAAGTAATTTGTAAAAATAAGATCACAAATAGACTAAAGTATATATGCAACTTTTAATGAATGTGTAAAATTTTATTATTTATTACAAATATTATTATATTTTTAAAAATATTAATTTAAAAACTTTTATAAAAAAATATTCAAAAAAATTTAGAAAGAATTAGATAGTGTGTTTTCATATAAAGCAATCAAGAAGACAATCAAATGAAAAAAAAAAAGTATGAAAAAAATGAGAAAATGATAAATGAGTCAAAGATGTCCAAAAATAGAATGGTAAATATAAATATCATGCCATGCAAGATTTGCAAACATTTTTTGATTGATTTTATAAAAATAAAATAAACTAAAAACATTATTATTAACTATACATTGTCTTTATAAAATAAACTAAATATAGTCAATGTCACCGATTTAAATTTAAAATTAAAAATTTAGAAAAACAACTATCCTAAGCTAAAGTAATATTTAGGTAATTTTTGTATTTTAAAAATTTAAAAATACTAAGAGTTGATATTATAAGAAAAATAGTTTAGTTATTATTTAAGATTTTTTAATTTAACTTCAAATGCATTTCAAAATATATAAAATTTATAACTATATTTAATTTGTAAGTAAGTATGTCCTTTATAAAAAAAATTAAGACCTCATTCATATCTATTAAAATTATCTATCATAACTCTAATAGTTCTATATATGCAAAAGAAAAAAAGTAAAAAATAAAATAAACAAAGTTATAGTCATCTACTGACGTGAAATTAAAAAAAGTAAACTTTGTAAATTAAAAAAAAAATAAAAATAGAGAGTAAGACAGAATGATGAAGAAGAAAAGTGCAAGTAGAATTTGAATGAATGAAAAAAGTATAGGGAAGAACTTTAAATTTAAAATTAGAATTTAAGAACAAAATTATTTTCAGTACTAATTTTATTCAAAATTTATAGAAATAGAAAAAGTATAGCAGTGAATATAGACAGCATCACATATGATGTGATAATAATTTTTTATTGTTTTTATAAAAATAAATCAAATTAAAAATATTATTATTAATCTTACGTTATGTTTTATAAAATAAAATAAATATAGTAAATGTGACCAAATTAAATTTAAAATTAGAATTTGAAAAAAAATAGCTACTCCCAAACGTGTTTAATATTTATATATTTTTATATTTTTTAATTTAAAAAAAAAAACTAAAAATTATTATTGCGAGAGAAATAATCTAATTATTGTTATTGTGAGAGAAATAATCTAATTGTTGTTTAAGTATTTTTTATTTATATTTTTTAATTTAATTCCTAATATATTTAAAATATGTAATCTTTACAATTATGTTAAATTTATAAGTAAGTAAGTCCTTTTAAGAATTTATGAGTTCATTCATACTTATTAAACGACAATTATAGTGACTTTATATATTGTCACACCCGAATTTGGTGACCCGGGGTGAGTGACAAAACATACATATCATGCACTAATTACACAAACCCATGATCAAAGCAACACAATAGACCTGTGGTGAACCCAGGACATATGATATATAACATAAATTAGGTCTTGGCAACTGCCGGGCTATAATGTTCCAATATATTTCTACTAATGATACATTATATAGGCCTTATGGCCTTTACAACCCAATTGAATAACTCACTCTCAATTTAACAATGTTACAACAACAAATGAAAATTTAGTTTAGATATACAAAAATGTAGTTAAAATCGGAATAACTTATGCTTACGTATATCTAATCTTGCCCAAATATCCACTTAGCTATTTGAATCTGCTCCTACAACATAATTTGTAGGGACGTGAGCACTGATTCTCTTGTGCTCATGAAACTTCATAATAGCATATATAAAATGCAAAGTAATAACACTAGCTTTTTAAGTTTCATAATTAAACAAGTAATAAAGCCACTTATCTCAACTATTATATAGCCATTTATCAAGTTTCATCATTACTGCAATAATTTATAATAAAATCGAAAACAATCATAGTATAACATTCAAGTTCCATTACCAATCAATATTTATTTCTAAACATAAGATCAATAGCATCACTTTATCATACTATCACCATCATTCATCTTTCAATCACATATCCATCAAACAAGTCATCGGGGGTGGGTACATACATCATCGTCTTTTATGGGTTCAGACCCAACAGAAACGATAAACCAAATATCATATCGTGGGCTATTAACTCACTGGTATGAACATCAAAACTCTGCGCAGGTTTCGGGTCTTTTAATTCGAGAGTAAAACTCATGACCCTTCCTATATCCGCACCCTACTACGTCCCCCGACACATTACAAATTACTTATTCTCATTTAGTTCTTGTTCAACATTTTACACTTTCAATAACACATAGTCATGTTCTAATTTTCCATGAAACTCATTGTGATCATCATTATCATTAATCATCATTCATCATCTCATGTCATTAATAGCACATAATCATATTTCAAGATTCCACATAACTCATCACATTTCAACCCTTACATCTTATTAAGTTCAAGTCTCATTATATCTCATATATTCATAAAGCAATTAATACCATTATTTCATTGAATCATATAACAAATAACATCAATACAATAATCAATACCAAAATTACAAATAAACTCAAACTTAATAAGGTTCATACTTTATACCAATCTATTTTTATTTGATAACCAATTATCATCTCTAAATAAAACTCCACTTGAGTAAATTAACCAAATTACTACCTTCTATATTCATTAGATAAGATATTTTAATCAAACAACTTAAGTTTTCATATTCTGGAGGGGTCCGGGCTCCCCATAGTAATTACTGAACCTAAGAAAGGAACCCCGGGCGCCCCAGTTGGGACCCCGGGTGCCCCACTGAGAATCCAGAGCCCAGGAGCTTAGCCAAGGCACTCCTATAGGGAACCCGAGTGCCTCACTGCATCCCAGTAGAGATAATCTATTTTGGTTAGCTCAAAATGCAAGTTTTTAGGCTACAAAACTTTGCTATATTTTCATATATAGTTAAAAACATGATTTCTAAGTGTTGTTTAGGATCCAAAAGGCTTCAAAAATCAATCAAAACTAACCCAATCATCTTATTCTTTCAACATCAAAATCTAAGTTAAAATCACTTAACCAACCTACCTATCTATACTTTCTTCGACAAACCATCCTTTTATGTTTCCATACTTTTAAGTATTCATTATAAATCATGTTTTCCTACTTTTTTCACATCTAATATATATACTAAAAGAAGTTAGAGATTCCCTACCTCAAGCTTGAACAAGATGGAGCAAGAAGATGATCAACTCTTGATTTTAGTCTCCAGACCTTGAATCCATCAATCTTCTCCCCTTTTGATCCAAACAATAAACAAACCATATGGAGAGATTTATTAAACATTTAATTTCATTTTTACTAGGTTAATTTGAATTTGACTCATGCTAGAAGAAGTTACCATCACAAGATTTTCCTTGGTTCTTCCATGCTTCTTCTTCCTCCTCTTTTTTCCTTTTTTTTCTTCTCCTGGTTTCTCTTTTCCTCAAACCCAAAATTTTCTTCTTCTCTCTCTTATCTCACATGCATAAGCGTATTTACATATATTTCAAAGTATTCAATAGATTTTTAGGCCTTCCCATACCCCTAGCCTGACCATCGGTTCCTAGGGGTAACCATTTCACTATGCAACCTTACTTAATCAAACTTGTCACTTCTTTGCTTAGGTGGGGTGCCCCAATTAGGACCTTAGGTGGCCGACCCTCTATCTAGGGTGCCCCTCTGCATACCTCCAAGTTAAAATGTCCATTTTTGAGTCATTTGACCAATTATCCTCCAAAACTTTGACCCTAAGGCCTTTCTAATGACAAATATTGCTAAATTAGCATATAATCACTTTCGAAACATGTTAAAATCATACATTTACATCCACACAAAAATTTGGGATGTTACACTCTCCTCTTTTTATGAAACTTTCATCTTTGAAATTTTAATACATACTTATTTCAAACAAACAAATGTGGATATTACTCCCACATCTTGAACTCAACTCGTAAGTAGACTCTTCAATATCATAGTACCTTTAACATAATTCAAATTTAGGAATCTATTCATCAATTAATACTCATGTCACTTCACCAATTTCTGAATCCTAATAAATCAAAGGCACAAATATCTACACTTTTGTTATATCTCTTTGAATCTCATAACCAATCCAATGACTCCTTAAATAAAGTTAACAACATTCCATGTTTAGATCCTTATCTTAACAACACCAAACTGTAACTTTTATCCTATACCACGTTATCACTATATATACTTGTCTGAGTTTCTACCATACTAAATCTGATCATCTTCTAAGTCAAGGTTCTTTTGTCAATAATTCAAATTTTATTACTTCTTTCCTATCATAAAATTAATATTCCCCTATTTGAATTCCAACAACATTTCTCACATAAGTAATTTTAGGATTGCTTTTCCATCGATAACATTATTTTATTGATAACCACACTTCTTTTCCAATAATCATTCTTTCCACAAATTCATTTCAACATATTAATATATCCATTCACCACACATACTCTATCATCCCTGAATCATATAGGTATGTTATTAGTAATACATATACTTCCATGATAATATAGCCTTAATCTATTAACCCTTATTTCCAAGATATTTTCATCTGCTCTTCTATATTATTAAACTTCTTCTTGTTTTTCATCAAAATTCCAATCTTAATTTCATCATTTACCCTTACCATTCACTTAATCAATATCTTAAAAATTTTCACTTATAATAATTTTAGTGTACTTCATTTACGTATCCCTCTTAGCATAACTTATCTTATACAAGATTTCTCATTACCCTAAATAAGTTACCTTTTTTATTTCATTCTAGTTATTCTAGTTTTTCTACATAGGTATAAACATGAGGCACTTAGCTTTAATATGTGCTCCATTTCAGCTAAAATCATAAGTCTATCTACCAAAGCTACACGAGAGACCATATGGGCCATATCAAAGTTACACCCAACTTATGTTTGAAACTAACTGTAACACCCCGTATTTAACTTTGGTATATTTTTGTATTATTTCTGAGAAAATGATATAATTAAAATGAGTTTTAAT